>APFE030057644.1:102249-140964 GCA_000404065.3 Pinus taeda
ACCAAAGCGCTTGGAAGAGAAAAGCTTGAAAGATTTAGAACGATGCTTGGACTCACCAACATCCCTTCAGATTAAGGGGGGGAATGTTGACACCTAATCCTCAGTGATTGGGGAACTGAATGTGAACAGTCATCGAGAATATGAACTGAACAATCACATTCTTGTATATATTAGATAGCTGGTTAAACGAATAAATGCATTAGTTTTCCTGGAGTTACTCCTGGCTTGACAGTTCAGTTCAATTACAACTGGTGAATGGAATTGTCACTTTCTGGTGACCAAACCAAGACAATGGCTTTTAGATGATAAACAAAGTTGTTAAAAGAAAAGTAAATAGATAAAAAAGAAAAATGATATAGATATATATATATATACTTACTTTTGAAATTATCTCTAAAGACTACACTCTTATATGGATGGGATTTTGAATCATTGATGGTTAAAAGGTAACCCTGTTGGGTCTATGAATGCTTGCTGGTAGTAGTGGCTCTACCTATGACAAATGAGTTTATTAAAAACACTAAGTTCCAAAAGCCCCCTACTTTATCTTTACGACCAATTAATGACTGATATAGACAAAAAAGTATTTCATTATATAAGAGGATATAAAAAGAGTTCTAATTAAATGACTTTTTATGTTCAGAGTAATGTTACTTATCTTAATATTTTGAAAATATTTTTCCCTTCGTGAATTATTTTTACTTTAAAAAGTTTTATAAATTTCATTATAAATCAGAGATAATTGGTTCTTCTAGTGAATTGCCAATTGTTGTGATATGCAACAACCCCTCATTTACTTATATATAAATCTCTTAGGAAATTATTGTATAAATAAATGGGTGCCCTTAAAAAATTTAAAAAACATAAGAAAATAGAATAGTTTAAGTTTTTGAAATAATAAATTTGATTTTTGAATAAAACATATCAAATCGGCCCCAAACAACTTGAATAAAGCCTTCCTTAAGGAAAATCCCAATGATATCGTACATTGCAAAGTCTCAAAGAAACAACACTTTGTTTTTACACTTTTGAAACTTGCGATGTGATAAGGGATAACCCCCAAGAACCAAGCATATCTATTCCTTAAAAGGCTTAAATGTTAACAAAATTACTTCATATCGGAACTTGTTTGCATTGCAAACTTATAACGAAAAAAAATATATGAAAAGGTAAAGGAACACTCCTATTACGAAATGCAATAAGCGAACCAAAAATGACAAAATAATAAACACAATATAACAAACGTATGATGTCCAGTTAAATCGTAGATTATAATAAAATATCCCCGCTTATTCCACTCCCGATTATGATAAAGATTTTTCTTGAAAGTCATGCTTAAAGAAAATCATAGGACTGAATAATTGAAAAACATAAGCCACACTTATCAATAATCCATTAGGCCCACTGTACTACCAAGTCATGTATCATGATTTTGCAATCGCACAAAGACCTTGGCCATATCCATTCTCTGCTACTCTCGAAACCTCCGAATACGATATTGCAATATTGTAACTATCACAATCGCACATCTCTCATACTTAATGAACTGATATAGTTACATCTCTATTACATATCGACAAAGTGCTTGAAAATAAGTTTTATTTACATTTTGAAAAGGTTTTTTTCTATATGATATACTAATCGATAATAAATAACCATGTGAAGTAATGATTTCAGTTATTTAAAAAACTCTAACGATATTTATGATTTCAAAGCCCAAGGAGATTTGATGACATGTATATATTGATTCGTATTTAAACTCTCCTTTCCATCATTTCAAAGCCTTGTGTGTTTTTATGTTTCTGAATTTCAAAACTATTTCTTTTTAGTTCTCTGTGTTCTCAATTCGTAGGTTTAGTCCGATAAAGAACCTTGTCACAAGATGACTAAGTCAAAGAAGGGAAAGAAAACTATGGAGGCTTCAAAATATTATGCTTTAGATGTGACGAAAATTCCCCCACTATTGCCAGATATGACATGCACAATCGACAACGCTTCCTTATGGGAAACCATCTACTAGTTGCTGCAGAGCGAGGGTCCTAAAATAATTTAAATAGTAGTGACAACCGATGCTACTACCTCTTCAAAAGCCTCCCACTTTGAAGCTACTAGCTCATTTATCCATAAAATTGCTACTAGGCCCAAAAATTTTCCTTACATCGATATAGTAAAATAGATAATTGAAAACATTAACATTACTGATCAGACATGTTAGGTTCCTATACCAATAGGAGTCATAATTTTGAATGACTAAGGTGAAGCCTTGTAATATTGTACATACCTTTGCTTTCTGCAAATGTTTTCCATATTAAAAAATAAAAAAATGTAAAGGGGGTATGTCCTAAAAGAATAATCAAAGGACAATAATAATGAAAAAGGTCAAAAACGAAAGATATATGAACCCCAACAGAAAAAAGGATACCATGAAAGTATGCAAGTCAAAATGCCAATGCTATTCAATTCTATGCATAATAATGATTGTGTGCAGCCTGTGACTCATGCCATAATCCATGGTAATCAAACTATTTAATTTTGATTATACCATGCTTTGAATTTTATGTTTATAGTTAGTGAATAAAATTTGACCAAACAGTGTAATCTTGGCAGATGATTAGATAGGTAGAGTAAATAAAAGGGGCTCATCAATTTAATCTAAGCCCTTAGATGATATAAGGTTAGAATTAGATAGTTTACTTTGTAAAAGAAAAGAAATAGATTGATAAGGGCTTGCTAGCCTAAATGCCCACAAATAAAGTGAGAAAAAAATGGTAGGATGAGTAAGTGGGTAAGTAATATAAAGGTTGCAGAAATATCATGTGATTATAAAAATGTGCTTATGTAATTATCTTAAATGCAATTTTCAAATATGCATAAGTAGTAGACAAAGAAAAAACGATGGTTCACAATATGGTTTATTTAGCACCCCCATCATTCATTTTAACCCCTATAACACTCACTAATTTCCCTTTCATAATAAAAATATTAATACCTATAGTTCTTTAAGTCAAAGAGGCTCAGAGAATTTCTCTAACTTCTGGTGGGACCGAACCATTGGATTGATGTCTTATGAAGGGAAATGTGTTAAATTCCCTTGCAATTCATTCACCCCCCTCACAAAAACACTTTTCCTAAGGTTAAATTCTTTTTTCCTAGGAAAACCCCATGATAAACATATTTTATGGAAAAAACCACCAAATACATTTATCCTAAGTGTATGGAAAGCGCATAATATTTTGTACACCTAAGTAAAATACCCCTTCCGCTCAATCCACCTCATATTAACTTTTTAATTAAAAATATAAAATTCTCGAAACACCCATTGGCCCGTATATGTTTAACTCCTTTAAATAAACTAATCCTTCAGTTTATTTATAAACTATATGACTACCCCATATCCGAAAAAATATATTGAAACACCACCCTTAGTCCTTAATCCTATATTAAAGCACCCCGATGAGATTAAGTTTTAATTTAACCCTATACCACTGGTGATTAGACTCGTTGACCCCCAAAAACTTTTCGTCTGAATCGTCTTGCAACTCCATCGCTTGACTCCCATTGATCCTCCTTTCCCCACATCTAATAGCCCATAGTCATATCATCCATGACTGATGTCCATCCTTTACTCGTGTGATAAGGTAGTTTTCCCCGACCCCCGGAATGATACGTGTCACACGCTCGACTAGATCAGGTGAGCCCCCCTCAAAACCACTTCCCTCTCAAAAGCAGTGTGATGACCCCATTAAACCACCTTCCAGTATAACTGAAAAAACTACCCATTTTTCATCAATTAAAGAACCCACAAAAATTAAGGTTTTTTCTATATAAGCCCGATTACCACTCTTTTCACTCTTTTCACGCATTTGCTATTGATAACTCATAAAGTCGTTGCGACCCTTACAAACAACAAATTTTCTCATAGACCTCTGCCATTGCTCCATAGATGTTGTAGATAGCCCAACTCATTCATCAATCCATACCAGAACCATACGAACCTCTGCAGCCACCATTACCACCATTTACAGTCAATTTCGCCCAATCCTAGGTATTTAACCATGGAATACCAACTCCATTGTTAAATTCCAAGTGAATTCACCCCCATGAGATTGTTAATTATGTAAGAAATATCAAATTTACTTTAATTATAACACTCTGAGCCATAGTCAACTCCAAGACCTCTGTTTACCTAAAACCTCTAAAAATCCCAAGAATCTTTGCTAAAACCCCCAAAGCGTAATTCGAATCCACAAGAATTGACTTATGGCTACCCCCATCCCCATGGATGTAAGACCCATTACCACTCCACACCTAGACCTGGACGACTTGCCCTCATTGACAGGGACTTCCAAATAAAAGACACTACTACCCTAGAGCCCCTGCGCAAAGTGCATTACCAATGTAGGGACAGATACCTTAATCATGGTGATGATATTGGCCTTTGGGAGTCAAAGTTGCCCAAATACCAGTTCCCCCGAGTTCTCATCTTCCCAGAAATTGTTCATATGTGTTATGCATGCTACGTCCCCAACCTTAGAACCATAATGTCTCATGACCAGAAGGTCCTATTCACCATCACAGTTGAGTCCATAAATAAAATGTTGCAATTCCAACCAGGGCCAAACCTAACCCCACTCTCAATTGGAGACCTATTGGACCACTATCCCAAGCTCAGCTCTACAAAATTAACCCAGCTATTCCAAACCTTCATTATAGAGGAAGAACACATCCCCAAGGACTCCCCTCCATATGTATCAGCCATTTTCTCTCTATGGGGCTAGAAAATTGTAGCTATGATATAATGTGTGTTAGGTTACACCACAAGTGAGTACATTGATGAAATTATCCTTGCTTTCATGTCCATCTATACTCTAGGACAACCTCCTGCAACCATATATGACTTTGCCACATTTATAGTTGATAGAATGCATCAGTAGTTCACAAGGATGGGCAATGAGAGGGTGTTCAAATACTCTTTTGTATTATACCATATATTTTTGTATTATCAATTAGATAATTTTCCCTTCACTCTCCAAAAGCACGACACCAAGGGCCAGCCCAGATCTGTAATATTTTGGACCTTAATTTTCCATGAGTTTATATCACCTTATACATACTTTGACTTCATAAACACTTTTGTGCATCTAATCATGACTATGCTCACTGGGAATCCTCCACCTAGGATAAGCCGAGAAATAAAGAGAGTCCTCCAACTTTCCAAGCAAACCAAAGTGGGTGAGTGGTACCTTTATCACAACCACACATAAATTTTAATATATGGTTGCATGATTGCACCATATAAGTTGCCAAGATAACTCCCTATGAGGTTTTTCTCCTTGGAGTATTACAAACAAATCATCAATGTAAATTAAGTCAACTTTGTCAATGCCAAGAAGAAGGCCTACTTTAAAATCAAAGATCAATTAGGTCCCTTCATATGCAATTCCAAAGAGGTAGGGAAAGGGGTAGACCTAATCCTGCAAAGAATGAAGTTCCAAAGGATTTATGTATGGAGATATGACCCTTTGGAATTCATTACCAAGAAAATACAAAAGGTCAAGCTAAGACCTTTCATCCACCACCCCATACCATAAATAGAGGCATATGCCAATCAAATAGAATGGTTTGAAGGCACTCTAGTAGACAGAGACAGCACCACAGTAGATGTAGAAAATGCCCTCATTGATTTGGAAAAGCAACATGATGACAACTCTTTCCTATAGGTACCAGAAGAGAATGAAAGATCCATGAGCACCCCTCCAATCATGTAGAATCCTCAGAACGAGGAGAAAATTCCAAAAAAGATACAGAGAGGGAGATTCCACTTTAGGAATGGACACCTCGAATTTGCAACAAGAAACAAGCAAGAGGCAAAGGCTCAATCCGACCTCTAAATAGGAATACACATAGGAGGCAGCACAGGTTACCAACACATAAGCAGAAAGAGGTAGACCTACTACTCCATCTAAGGGCATGCAAGAGCCTTCCACTTCATAGACTCAGATGTTGGAAAGGAAACTTAGTGTGGAAGTATCGTCCTTCAGCAGACCTGCTGATAAAGACTAAGACATAAAAGACAGGCACAAGGAAATCAAAGCAAGAAATTAGAGGATTAAGGCCCAAACATATGCTTAGTACCTGAAACTGACTCATACAAATCAAACAAGGCTAATGTCAGCCTTTGAAATTAAAGAGGGAAAGTTGCAGATGTGTTTCATTAAACCTACAACACAACAGCACAAGACAACATTTGATTTCAAAAGGATTGATTTTGAGGTGTTGGCAATGGATATTCATCCCATAGACCAGATTGAACTGCATAAATAGGCTGGAGAGATGATATACTCCACCCTGACAAGTAAAGCCATAGCTTCTCATCAACTACAAAACTTTTTGAATAACATTTCGACACAATTTTAGTTGGAGAAGGCCTCATGATAGGCCAAGGAAACCAGGATCAAGTCCCTAGAGGACTTAGTGATTGAATTGGGACATGATCCCAAGGATATAAAAGCTACAAAGCATCTTATAGAGAAGAAAAATGATGATATTTATGCACTTAAGAGACAACTAAAAATACCCCAGCTGCAACATCCTCAAACTCTAGAAGTCGTAGAGAGACAAACCAGACATGATGAACTAATGGACTTGGTCCTAAAGTTTAATGATCAATTAAAATAGAAATAAAAGGAGTTGGATGCTTTAATTCAATTAAAGCAAAGCAACATGGCTGAAAATTCCAAATATGTCAAACCTATAGTATCCACAGCAGTCCCTTCTACACTGAAAGCTTCACTAGCACCTATAGCTCCACCTGCCACAACATTGCTAGTCATAGAAAAATCTACAACGACATGTGCATCAGGTGGGAAAGCAGCAGAATTGGTAAAAGCCATGGAAGATATGTCTATATAGGCTATAGAAATGTACAAATTGAGAGAAAATTTGCCAATTTTGGAAACTAACTACAAACTTTCCCAGCTTAAGCAAAAGGAAGAAGCACAAAAGGCCCAAAAAATGAGTGAAAGGATCAAAATCTTATAGAAAGACTTAAAAATGGAGAAACCCCTTGGGCAGACCAAGGAAATGTTATAGGCGAATATCATTGACTCCATCAAGGACGTTTGGCCATCAATGAAACTTATTTTTGATCAGTCAGAGTTAGTAAAGGTAGCTACAGAAGCTATCCAAAAGGTCAAAGAAGAATTAGGAAATATGCCTGAGGATGCCAATACACTCATTCACTTCCTCAACAACAAGAATAGGTATGAGATCCAAGAACTCAATATAGAAGATAGCACCGAGACCATTTTGGAAATAAGGAAGGTCCTTTCCAAAATGAACCTTATGCTTAACTTAGAAGAAAAGTGCTACAACATACAGATAGCCATTGATAGGTTCATGGCTAAATTCCAAATTTTGAGGGAGAAAGGTCTACCCAACCCTTGGGTTAGCAATGACAAACTCATGACACAGTTGGACTATGATAATAGACTCAGACAGTTGGCTAAGGAACAAGCAAGCACTTCATCCATAAAGGCATTGCCAACAAGAAAAGTTTTGTACAACGCATTTGAGAACTTGTTTTTTCTTGAGCATGAGATAAAACACTTGTTCCTCACCAAGCCCAATTTTTCCAAGTAAACTAAAGCAGATGAGATCTATAGGAGAATGATGAATGTAAAATTACTTGATGTACGGTGGTGGGAGACAATGACTCATTTACTATGATAAATTTACAGCAAAAAGTCATTACACAATAAAAGTGAAAGCGGCTAGGTAAACAGATGAAAACAAGGCAGCATGGTCATAGAGTATCAAGGTCAAAGAGTATTAGGTGAAAGATAAAAATTGAAGAAGATTCCAGTGTGAAAGAACGCAACTACAAGCCAGCATAAAGGGATACAAACTCAACCATAAAATCCAATAGTACCAAATAGAAAGGGATAGCATGAGACAGTGCATTAACTGTCTCTATCTTCTTGCAAGAAGATACTTGTATTTCCTAAAATAAATCTCAAGTTTGTTTCGAGATATTTTGTAATAGTTTTTGTATAAATACTTCACAATTCGAAGTATGTAGTGTGGATTCTTAGGCATTTCTATAGACTTTCTTGATCGAACACTTTAAGCTATTGTATCACTATTTGGACCAGCAAGCTAGATTAATGAATAATGCCAAGACATTTCATAGGATTCAGGTGTAGTGTGAAGTATAGACAAGTATTTTATCTTGTGTTGTTATCTTTCTTTAAAAGTTTTTTCATAATCTTTAATGTATCTGAAATCTGAATGTTATAATATGGAATGATATCTCGAAATTCACTTCAATGCACTCTATTTTAACTATTAATCATTTTAATATTTTCTGCTAATTATCTAAGTTAAGGAATTCTTGATTGCACCTTAGTTTAGGTAGTTTCCCTCTGATCTATAGTAAAGGATTCTTAATTTCCCTTTGCTCAATGGCTCCCATCCTTCCATTGTTCTGCTACATGACTCCTTATGAGCTTAATTCTGTGAGTTCTTTAATCACGATCGCTCTAGAACATTACTTTGGTCCTTCAATCGGATAAATGATCCATTAAGATCCTCTATGTCATTCTTATCCCCTCTGTGTTCTATCTGCACACTACCTGCATACATATATTATGCAAAATCCTCTCACTCATAATTAATCATTCAATACTCGAAACACACACTTACACAGTTTTGGAATTTAATCTTTGTATACATATACAAACATTTACACAGTTTCATTATCTTTGGTCTAATCTTCTAATGTCAGTGGCCTCTATTACAATCTTCCCATAAGCTTATAGTCACCCTCTAGTTAGCTTAACTGTCTAACTATCTCACAGTCTAATCCCTGTCTATGCCTTTTAGGCTTACAATTATACAAAAGGATTCTAAAACAAATTCCTAGTTTACATCCATAAGCTTCTCAAAAAAATCCTAAAATATCTTCCTTATCCCTAAGGATTCTCTCAAATCCACAAAATCATGAACTAAATCCCAATCTAAGTTTTACAATCATTTCTCAAATCCCTCAGTTCTCTCAACTATCCTAAATCTCTCATATTCTCATACATTCGAGAATATTTACAAATATGTCTCACAATATTCAACTAAATCCTATTCTAGCTTCTCTCATTAAAATCACTCAAAACTCTTAATAATTACATTAATTCAATACTTAGGAAACCAACTTCCTTGAAACACAAGAACCCCTATGTGTACTAAAATACAATGATAATGTTGAGCTAAATGCTCCTACATCAGACTCCCCATGTAAGAAAATTTATGACCACCTCGTCAGAAGTCTGGATGATTGATTCCTTCTAGATGCCAGACTTTATTTTGTAGTTTGTCTTTGCTTTTCAACTATTCTATTGTTGATGTTGTCTGATGCTATTCTCCCGGTCTCCATACCTTATGCTATAATGCTCCACTGGCCATGCTTTCAAGTCTACTACTATCTTCCTCTTGTTGTCACTCCTTTCCTTTCTTGTTGTTGCCTTCTTCTGAGACACTTTCATCATTAACCTTCTTATCAACTCAATTTCTTTGTCCAGTATATCCTTTGTCTGTTGATTGTCTTCAACTCTTGATCGCTGAATTTCCATTTCTACTACCACTATTTTATCCTTACACTCTTGTTCGCTATTGTCTTGCACCTTTTCAGTTGTTGTCATATTGTCTTTTAGCATATTGTCTTTTAGCACAATTTTCTACTTTTATTTTCTATAGCTGTCAACTTTTTCTTGTCTTTCATTTATGACAACTTCTTTGTCATCCTTCATCAGAAATTTATCCTGAACATGTATCCTCTGCTCTGCCAACTTCCTCCCTTGAAAATATAATTCTCTATATAACTCAGTGATTTTATTTGGAGTAACTTTGGAAATTTTATGCAATCTCCCATTTCTTCATTTGCTATTGACCCATCATCACATGTTCCTTCTTTTGTAACATCCTTCAGTAGATGTTCTTTCTCTTCTTCTTTCATTGGGTTTTCCACCTGTGCCAAATATGTTCTAGTTTCTGCAACAAAATATGCACTCATAAGACAATTATCAAAATAAAAAATATAAGGCCTTTGTACCTCTTCTTCCTCTTCTGGAAACCTTTCAGTATGTTGCTCTGTTCTCTCCTTTAACTTCTCTGTCAACACATCACTATGCTAATTCAAACTCAAAAAAATCTTGAAACTATCAGCAAGTCTCATTCCAACACCATCTGTTTTAATGATGCCTCTCTGCACTTGTTCACTATAGCAAATTATTTCTTTTCTAGTCTCCTTTTCATATTCTACTTCAAAAATTTCATTTTCTGGAAGGTATTCTTTCATGTTTTTGACAGCTTTAAAATACAGCCTATTTTCTTCCAAACCTGTAATCATTCACAAATTATCAGTTTTAAAATCACAAGACCTTATGGTCTCATTTGTTGTTTCAGTCATCAAGTCTTATGGCTGCTCTGAATCGTTCATATGATCCAACTCTGTTGGTTATTCATCACTTTAAAAAAGTAATGATCTACGTTCTAGTTCACATATCAAAACTTCAACATCTCCCTTTTGTTGTAGCTCAACTCTTTCGAGCTTCTATGTCTCCAATTTGGCATCTAAAATATGTTCAAGTTCACTCAGCTTCTTTATTAACTGCATATTCACCTGTTGATTCATCTTCTCTTGTAGCCTCTGCCACTTCACTTTCTTTCTCATGACATAGCCATATTTCTAGTCCATTTCATTTCCCTGGAACATTTCCATTAATTCTTCAAGATAAACTGCTATCTCAACCATTTCTTCACCATATTGTTCATCACTCATTCTCATGCCATTTTCCTTGGCATCCTTCTCCTTTTTTCCTTTGCTATGATCTCTTTTAGAATCTCTATTATGACTGTCACTAGTCATCATCCTCTCCATCTCTATGAGTTCCTCACTCACTTCACTATGAGTTGCACTAAAGCCTCTAGAACAACTAGTACTCCCTGTTGCTACTTACTGCACCAAGATCTCCTCTGTACTTGATATTTTGGCAAGCACTTGGTTCTCTATCTCTGGAACCTCCTTTGAGCACTTCTCTTTGCTCCTTCTGGGCTACAAATCATCTACACTTTCTAAGAACACAATTGTCCTCTTTATCCAATATTTATTGGAATTCCTCAAGGTTCTACCACATTCTTCTTTCACTTAGAAACTCTTACCAGCTTCTTTTATCTCTTAGCAATTCTACCCACATCCTTTGTGGAGTTGTCTTTGGGAGTTGCAACAATACTTTTGCATCAATACAAAGACCACAACTTTCCAATCTTCAAATCAAATTAAAATAGAACCATTTCATCTCACCGTCAAGATCTATGTTGGAATTTGTCTCCCCATTCACCTAAACTTTGAATGGATTATTCTTTTCACTAGCCTTCAGCTGTATCTTCCAACTCTGTTACTTCAAGAGCTTGCAAACATCCCTCTTACAGTTTAATTACTGTAATCCTCCTCTAAAATTTCACTTATTCAATATTTTCTAATCACTAGAAAAATTTGCATACCTTCGTCTGTCTTTAGAATCTCACCACTCCTACAAATTTGTTTTAGCAGACCTTCATGCCTCCACTGCGCAAACATTCAACATTCAGCTTCTGTCAATCAGATTTAGAATCTAGTTCTCTCTTTCAATCTTCCAGATTTATCTTAGCAAAGCATAACTATCGACAACAATTTCTCTTCATTGATTTTTCTTCCACTCTAAATCCTTACCAGTTTCCATCATTACTGCTTCTTAAGGCTTGATCTTATTTTGATGAGATACTTCATTAGCTACTACTGTCAATCTTCAATCTATTTATTTATATAGCAAAACTCAAATCAGAGTTAAATAAAACAATACCTGCATGATTTCACAAGCAGTCTCCATCCACTCTTCACATTCAAGTGAATATCCATTCTTCAAAACATCGATGTGGATTTTTTTTCTGTTTCTGCAATCTCTTCTTAATTCTTACTCACCTACCTCTAAGAACTTAATTGTTCTTCTCCAATTTCAATTTCAAACATTTCACAATTCCAACTATACGGATTCATTGGCTATAAATAAATTTCTCTACTTTTCTCAAAATCTGAACATTCTATCAAAATGCAGAAATTACAAGATTAGTATTCCTCTTACCAATCACCTAGCTTTAATATGGTTGAAATCGCCAACTGTCAAAAATACTCTATCCCTTCTTTTGCATGCATAATATTCTTTTGCACTGATACCATTTTGACGCAGGAAAACCCTGCTATTACCCACAGTGTGCATATTGAAATGCATAAACCATTTTTCCTCGGGAGTTAATATGACCTACCACGTCAAATCTTCATTAGATAATGGTTAAGGCCCCTTTTATTCATTTTCGGCAGAATGATTTATCAACCTCTGCAGAAACAATTCCATAAACTAACTACAGTTCATGTTCGTCATCTATCCTTTCAATCAAGATTTAATGAATCTTATAATCCTTTTTTAATATTTAATATCGGCACTCCTTATACATCCACTATCATTAAGCTTTCATTAAGCCTTCGTTAAACCTTAATGCCCACACATATATAACCTTACCCACTCTTTATCCATTGGTTATATTGGACTTAACCACAAATCTATCTATTGGCATTATTTCTATGATGATTCTCATACAATAGAAATTTTCACAAAAACATGCATAACCATACCTTTCCGCCTTTTCTCTGCCTTTGCACGTTTCCCAATGCATGCCTTATCACAATCACAATCGCAATTCTCCGCAAGTCACACTAACACATGACTTCCTCCATCGCATCTGATATGTGATAACACATCAGACTTCAAACTACAATAAACTGTGTCCATTACCTTCTCGTGTCCGCTCTCATCGTGCTTCACAATGTTGTACATCGCAATTGCTTAGGGTCCATTACATTACCATGGAATATTTGTGATGCGATCAAATCTTCAATTGCATCAGATATCACATATCGCACACTGCACTTGCGTTATCAATACCACTCATTGCAATGTCACATATCGCAAGGGTTAAGGGTCATGGCACATTTACTATGAAATACTTTTGATGCAAGGTTTAATGGTAGTCATCCACCGTTGATTTGAGCACCCAATCATATGGTTAACGATAAGATCGCGTTTCACAATCACAACTCGCTTAAGGCCGGGGTTCATTACTCCTACGATATGTTGCGATGCGATATTACTTCCTCCATTTACTGTGACTTAATCCTAGCCATTGATCTATGAGATCCAATAGCTATTGTGTGTTAATGCTTCACTTCTCCGCTCTTCTCTTCAGTCAGGTTTTACGCCATTCCTTTAGTGGTTCACTGTGGTTTCAGTTATTTCAATGGTTCCCTTCTTTCCACTATTCCACTGCACGACTCCTTCTAAGCTTAATTCTATGAGTTGTTCAATCGCGATTGCTCCAGAACATTACTTTGGTCCTTCAATCAAATCAATGATCCATTACGATCCTCTGTGTCGTTCTTATCCTCTCTGTGCTCTGTCCAAAATCTACCTACATACATATATTATGTAGAATCCTATGACTCACTCATAATTCATCATTCAATACTTGAAACACACACTTACACAGTTTTGGAATTTAATCTTTGTATATATATACAAACATTTATGCAGTTTCACTATCTTTGGCATGATCTTCTAATGTTAGTGGCCTCTATTACAATTTTCCCATAGGCTTACAATCACCCTCTATTTAGCTTAACTATCTAACTATCTCATCGTCTAATCCCTGTCTATACCTTTTAGGCTTACATTTATACGAAAGGATTCTAAAACCAATTCCTTGTTTAGATCCATAAGCTTCTCAACAAAATCCTAAAAACTCTTCCTTATCCCTAAGGATTCTCTCAAATCCACAAAATCATGAACTAACTCCTAATCTAAGTTTTACAATCAATTCTCAAATCCCTCAGTTCTCTCAACTATCCTAAACCTCTCATATTCTCCTACATTCGAGAATATTTACAAATATGACTCACAATATTCAATTAAATCATATTCTAGCTTCTCTCATTAAAATCACTCAAAACTCTTAATGATTACATTAATTCAATACTTAGGAAACCAACTTCCTTGAAACACAAGACCCCCTATGCTACTAAAATACAATGATAATGTTGAGCTGAATTCTCCTACATCAGAGACAAAACCGATGGATTTCATATGAAAATAGAAGGATCCCCCTTAATGGGACCTCATAAGGACTTGAATATCTGTAGTGGCTCCCACTTGTTTTTTAAGGTTCGTTTTAGATAATAGCGCAATGGTATTAAGCGAATGAAGACCATATTGGAGCTTAAAGTCTTATCTAGTGTTTGTGTAAGCTTTGACTCTTATAAAGCGATGGTAGGGCCACATTTGGCTTGAAATTCCATGGATATAGTCGGTGGCCACATGCTCTCTCTAGTTATAGTTTTAACTGCCAATTCTAGTGTGGTCCTAACTCATCCATTGACTCATTTTATTGTCATGTTCATCTAATTAGGGTTAGATATTGTAGTTGTGATGACATAGCACTCCTTCAATGCCTTGTTGACCCATTATCAGTGCCTTTAATGTATTAGATCTAAGATCAAATATCATTTGAGCCTTGAACTCAAGATAAACTTTGAAAACTTAAATCTCATGTTGACACTTTCATTTGAAGTAATGGATATACAAGCCCCTGACTTCATGAACTGTCTTAAATATTTTCTTAACTCTCTAGTTGCTCATATTAATTCCAAAAAAGTGACAACATGCAAATCTAAACTAGTTAATTAGTTGGGAAAAACATTTTTATCATAAACCTTGTGAAGAAAAGTGTTTGGCGGCTTGGAGGGATGCCCTCCCATCATTATTTCTATGAATTTAATATATAAACAAAATCTATGGATAATATTGAGGGGTTCCTCTAAAAGGGGCCTCATAAATATGTGAACATCTGCTATCGCTCCCCCTTGTTTGAAGGTTCGTGTTAGATAGTGTCACAACTATAGTAGTTAAACAAAGACCATAATAAAGTTGAGAAGCTTGCTTGCCCTAGTGTTTGGCAAGTGAAGACTCTTCAAAATCTATGGTGGCACCTCATTTGGCCTGAAATTCCAAATATAGCCACTAACGGTATTCTCTTCATGGTTACAGTTGTAACTGCTAGCCCTAGTGTGGCCTTGGCTTGGCCATTGACCCCTTTTGTTGTCATGTTCATTTATCTAGGGTTTTTTATTATAGGCATGATGACATTGACTTAGTGACCCATTGATGTGTTTCCTAAGTGTAACTAAAAGTAGGATAGGCTAGAATTTGAGCCTTGAGCTAAATATTGACTTCATCAAACTTGGATCTCATGTGGATGATGTCATTTGAAGCCATGGGTTTATAAATCCTTGATTTCATGCACTGTCTTTAATATTTACTTAAGTCAATTATCTATAACTTTATATTAATCTTAGAAAGAGACAACATGTAGATCTAAAGTAGTTCATTAGTATCCCAAAACAACACTATCAAAATTCCACAAGAAAAATAATATTTCAAGCCAAATTGTATGCCAAGTTTTGAGATAGTTGGTGGTTCACGAGTGGTCACCCTTTAAAACATTAGATTTATGGATATTAGAGAAAGGATAAATTGGACATAATAGGGACTTAGTTCATCTCCAAGTGGCTTGGGTTTCCTTATAAAACCAAAAAAAGTATGTCTAAATTTTGAGTCACCAAAAATATCACAACGAGTTACTGGCACACCCTAGTGTGCAAGTTGTAAATTAATGCTAGGTGATTTTAAATGAGAGACTAACCAAAACAAGCCTTCTTATGAGATATTTCTTCCAAGTCGCTCATAATCTACAAATAAGTTGAAAGCTTGGATATGGGCTTCGTCGATTGTGAGTCTGACATCAATCAATGAAGCGCATCTCAACTTTGCAGGTTTTAATTTTTAAAAGTGTTGGTGGTAGTTACATTTCTACACTTTATGTGGGTTTGGAAAGAGAACTCTTGAAATTTGTATGTGGGTACAATTGTATTTTTAGGATGAGATCTATAAATAAATGATCAATATGATTGATACAGAATTTCGTCAAACCGTCTCATCTATTCATTTAATTAAGGTTGATTATTGCAAACGTGATGATAGAGCACTCCTTCAATGTCTTATTGGCCTATTGATGAGTGTCTCTAATGTATGAAATGCAAGATCAACCATAATTTGAGCCTTGAGCTCAAGCTAGATTTTGTTAAACTTGAATCTCATGTTGACACATTCATTTGAAGCAATGGAGTTCCAAACCCTTGATTTCATGAACTGTCTTGAATATTTACTTAACTCCTAGTTGCTCATATTAATACCAAAAAAGGGAAAACGTGAAAATCTTAACCAATTAAATAGTTGGAAAAAATAATGTTATAAATAACCTTGTTCAGAACATTATTTGATGGCTTGGAGGGATCCCCTCCCTTCATTGTTTCTATGACTTTAATATATAAACAAAAACTTTGGATAAATTGGAGGGGTTCCTTTGAAAGTGACCTCATAAAAACATGAAGATCTACTATGGCTCCCTCTTGTTTGAAGATTCATGTTATATTGTATCAAAATTATAGTAGTTAGACAAAGACCATACTAGAGCTAAGAGGCTTCCTTTCCCTAGTGTTTTGAAAGTTAAGACTCTTCAATATCTATGGTGGCAACTCATTTGGCATACTAACGATATTCACTTTGTGGTTACAATTGTAACTACTAGCCCTAATGTGACACTTGCTTGGTGGTTGACCCCTTTTGCTGTCATGTTCATTTATCTATGTTTTGTTATTGCAAGCATGATGACAATGACTTCTTGACCCATTGATGTGTGTCCTCAATGTAATCAAAAGTAGGATTTGCCAAAATTTGAGCCTTGAACTAAATATTGACTTCATCAAACTCAGATCTCATGTTGATGATCTCATTTGAAGCCATGGATTTACAAATCCTTTATTTCGTGCACTATCTTCAATATTTACTTAAGTCACTTGTTTATAACTTTATATTAATCTTAGAAAGAGACAACATGCAAATCTAAACTAGTTCATTAGTTTCCCAAAACAATGTTATCATAATTCCACAAGAAAAATAATATTTCAAGGCAAATCGTATGCTAAGTTTTGAGATAGTTAGTGGTTCATGGGTGGTCACCCCTTAAAAGTGTAGATTTCTGGAACATTAGAGAATGGATAAATTGGCCATAATAGGGACTCATTCCATCTCCAAGTGGCTTGGGTTTTCTTATAGAACCAAAAAATGTGTGCCTAAATTATGATTCACCACAAAAGAATGAGTTACTAGCACACCCTAGTGTGCAAGTTGTAAATTAATGCTAAGCGATTTTAAATGAGAGACAAACCAAAACAAGACTTATTACAAGATATTTCTTCCAAGTCACTCATAATCTACAATTAAGTTGAAAGCTTGGATCTGGGCTTCGAGGATTTGTGAGTCTGACATCAATCAATGAAGCGCATCTCAACTTTATAGGTTTGCATTTTTAAAAGAGCTGGGAGTAGTTACATTCCTACACGTACATTTGTTGTGGGTTTGCCAAGAGAAATCTTGAGATTTGTATGTGGGTACAATTGTATTTTTACAATGAGATAAACAAATAAATGATCAATATGATTGATACAAAATAAGTTCAAACAACATCATATATTCATTTAGTTAAGGTTAAATATTGCAGGCATGATGACAAAGCACTCCTTCAATGTCTTACTGACCCATTCATGACTGTCTTTAATGTTGTTGGCATTATGGTATAGGTGTTGTCCTTGATGGAAACTCACTCAGATGAAAGCTCACAGTGCAACGGGTCAAAGAATTACAGATCAGACTACAAAGGATGAAGAAAGATAGGTATACTTAGGTTCACCTTGTCTAAGATATGTATACACGCAGGTTTACTGAACAAAAGGGGCGTATATGTACACACACACTTTCATCGAAGGAAAAGAGCATATATCTTGGAGAAACAAAGATTTTGGTCCAAGGTATTTGACCCAAGGTAATTTGTCTAAGGTATTTGGTCCAAGGTATTGATCCTAAGTAGTTTTGGTCCATGGTATTGAGAAAGGCCTAAAACTACATAATGAGGAGAAGATCATTAGGCCAAATGTGTGCAAGTACTTTGAATATCTTATGAGGTGTTGGATCATATATGCAAGTTAATGAGCTTCTGATGGTTTGCTTGATCCAATCTAAGGAGGAACATATATGGCTGATGAAGGTTGATGGATGGAGATCATAAAGGCTTAAAAGTATTCTCATTTATGTGGTTTGATCTTGAATAGTCTAGATCTGAATATTGACGCATGTTTTATTTTGTAAATTTGATGACTTGGGTATCATTGAAGACTAGAATAGTTGTGAAGTTTTTAAGTTAGCCTTTATAGATCTGTATGTAGGTTCACTTTAGTAAAAGAGTGTATCCATGTTGGTTCAGCATATGAAAGTAGCGTATCCATCATAAATTGGAATTTGCATATCTGTACGCTAGTTCCATCGGTAAAAGTACATATACATGCTAGTTCGACACATAGAAGTAGCGTATACCTTACGAAGCATGATGTTTAAAGTTTCAATAGTCTATGTTTGCTATTGCAGATTTTTGGGTTATATTATGATGACTGTATTCTGGTAACAGTGTTTTGAATGATAAAATTGATTGATTGTGGTTTGCCTCAGTGATTATGGGTTGTCAGTGATTGATTGATTCAGTTATGGTTGATTCAGAAAGTGATGATTGAGTTTTAGTGATTGTTTGATGCAGATGTATTTGATGGTTTTAATGCAATTATGATTTTTTGAGTTTCAATGTTGTTGATGGGTCCAGTATGAAAATTGGATGAAATGAGGCCTTCATGTGTACTAGGAGCATCCTGTCTGAAAATTTATGAAACGTGGTCCCTAAAGGAAAAAAGAAGGTCGTAGCCTTTTCTAGGTCAACACCTACGTACTAGCAAACATATCGACTAGTACAAGAGCTACGGGGTTGTAGCTCCCTTCCAATAGTAGCTGTTGAAGGAGAGAAGGTTGTAGCCTTCTGCAGGTGGGTGCCTGCATACTGGTGTGAGTTTGCACTAGTACAAGATTGTAAATAGATCTTCTTATTATTAAAAGAAGACAAAGACGACAATAGCAGGTGGTTTTTACCCATATTGGGTTTCCACCTTATATTTTGGTGTTCATGTGTGTTGCTTATGTGTGATTCTTTATTTTTCTTTTACTGCACTATCTAATAAATATCTTATATACTGGTTAGAGGTCAATACATGATAAATTGTCTAAATCAAAATTTCTCTGCATATACGTTGGTTGCTTTAAGTACAATTGCGTGTACATGCCAGTTCACTTAGATGAAGTAACGTATATAAATATGTTTGGGAAATAAAATTATTGATCTGATAATATTGATTCACCCCCCCCTCTCAGTATTATTTCCAACAATTTGTTTTAGAGCAGGTCCTTCAGAAGAAGCTTGATCATTTGAAGGGAGATCCATCATCATGAGTAATCAAGAAAGCATGAGATCCATCAAACCACCAATCTTTGATGGGAGCAATTTCTTTTTATTAGAAAATAACAACCACAGCCTATCTACAATCACTTGGAATGGATGTATGGGAAATTGTGGAAGGAGGATATACATTTCCAACAACAATTCGTACATATACGACAAGTAAAAAGCAATATGAAACCAATGCCAGAGCTGTCAATACTTTATTGGGAAGTCTGTCACAATCAGAGTTGGTCAAAGTCATGCAGCTCAAATCAGCCAAAGAAATATGGGACAAAATCGTTTTGAGCTACGACGGAGACTCTTAGGTAAAATATGCTAAACTTCAAACTCTCAGAATTCAGTATGAAACTCTTATGATGCATAGTGATGAAAGTATAGCTAGTTACTTCTTACTTATAGATAAGGTTGTTAATTATATGAAGAATTTGGGTGAAAAAATAAAGGAATTTACCTTAGTTGAGAAAGTTTTGAAATCCTTGTCTTCGAAATTTCAATCAAAAGTGTCTGCCATAGAAGAAAAACAGGATCTACAGACTATCACTATGACACAGTTTCACAGAATATTAACTGCCTTTGATATGAGAAAAGGAGGGCCATCAGATATGAGAGAAGCCTCATTTAAAGCTTCATCAAAAGGAAAGGAAGAACATAATGAACCAAGACATATTTCAAAAGAGGAAGATGAGGTAAACTTTGTCAAGGAGCTTCAACAAGATTCCGAAAGATTTAGAGGTAAGCTACCCTTCAAATGTTTTTTCCTGTGGCAGATTCAGTCATTAAGTTGCCAAATGTCCTCATAAAGATAAATATGAAAAAGGGAAGGAATATGCAAAATGGAATAGAAAACAAGTTGTAAATAAAAAGAGTTACTATACTCATGAAGATAGCGATGGCTTATCAAATAGTGATGAAGATGAAAATATTAATAAGTATAGACTTCTAATGGCTTATGATGATGACAATTTTTGGGATGATTTAGAAGAGGATGACCTTCATGAAGAAATCTCTAAACTCAAAATCTGTTTAGAACAAAAGAATATGATTATAGATACCTTGACATACCAAATTGCTAAAAAAGAAAAACACAATGAAAAACTAGAATGTGAAATTGTGGGTCTAAGAAAGGATCTTGAGAAAATGAAATCTCTCAATCTTAGATTTGCTAAAGGATCTGAAACATTAAATGAAATTATCAAATTTCAGCAATCTCCTTTGGTAAAGACAGGTCTTGGATATACTAAAGAAACATCTCAATCACAGAAGTCATCAACCTCCACTAAAAGCTATCTTGATGTAGCAAGGACCAGTTAACAGTATGACAATCCTCAGCAAAGGCATAAACCATATCACCAAGTAAATTAGACTTAATTTACTCCAAGGATGAATAGAAGCCACAACCAACCTCATATAAATCATACTCCAAAGATAAATACCAATAGAAACTACAATCACCAGGTCAATAGATTCGATAGTCGCAGGAACTTCTTTAATGGGCAATGTTTTTCATGTCATAATTTTGGACACAAAGATGCTCAATGTGTTGCTTACAAAACCATCATGAGTAGAGAAGCACAAAATCAAAGGAATGTAACAGGGTTCAAGAAAATTTCCTATAATAATTTTTCTCTTCTTGAAAATGAAATATAATGCTCAATTTGTAACAACTTTGGTCATGAAGAATCTGAATGCAGGAGCAAATTTCGGTAGACATCTCAAAAGGAGAAAACTCCATTAAATCCCAAGATATGGAGAAGGAAAGAATCTCAAACAGAAAGATGTGGTATAGCCTTGTATGCAAAAGGACAAGAAGATCATTGGTACATCGACAGTGGATGCTCAAAACACATGACAGGTGACAAAGAAAAACGTCACTTATATAATGCCTTAGAAAGGGAAAAGAATGTCTCATTTGGTAACGACGCTCCCGATGTCATGAAAGGTAAAAGGCTTTATTTTCTTGAAAGAAAAGGTTAAATATGGGAATGTTATGTATGTAGACAATTTAAAGCATAACTTGTTGAGTGTCAGTCAAATGTGTGATCAAGGAAATGAAGTGGTGTTTCGATCAAACGGATGTGTTGTTCATGAGCTTGATATAGGAGAGACTGTGATCAAAGGTACAAGAACTCCAAACAACTTATACATACTCAAGGAGGACAACAACAGTGCTATATAAGCAAAAATTATGAAAAATGGTTGTGACATAGAATATTGGAACATATAAGTTTTTCTCAAATAAGAAAAGCATGTAGATTCAAGGTTGTTCATTATCTTCCAGATATCAGCATCCCTGAAAATACAATATGAAAACCATTTCAAATTAGTAAGCAAACTAGAACTCATTTCATTGATAAAGAAGGGTCAGCTAGTAAGCCTCTTGAACTTGTCCATACTGATTTATGTGGACCATCAAGGAAAATGTCACCTCATGGAGAAGAATAATTTATTTTCTTCATTGATGATTTTTACAGAATGTGTTACGTAGGTCTTCTAAAGCATAAATATGAAGCATTTGAAAAGTTCCAAGCTTTCAAAGCTTTGGTTGAAAATGAATCAGATCGAAAAATCAAATGCCTCAGATCTGATCGAGGAGGGGAATTTACCTCAGATGAATTCTGTTTCTTTTGTGAACAACATGGAATAAAAAGGAATTTCTCCACCGGAAGGACTCCTCAGAAAAATGGAGTGGTAGAAAGAATGAACATAACTTTTCAACAAATGGCTCGAGCTATGCTAGATGAATCTAGAATTCCTGCAACCTTCTGGGGTGAACTTGCATTCGTCACAGTAACTATTATCAACCAAGAAAATGTTCTGGAAAATAGAACTCAAAATCCACATGAATTTTGGTATGGTAAGACTCCTACTGTAAAATTATTTAAATTTTTTGGAAGCAAATGTTATATCAAAAGGATTGATGAAAAATTTGGTATGTTTGAGCCCAGAGCAGATGAAGGTATTCTTCTTGGTTACTCCTCTCGAAGTAAAGGATATAAATGTCATAATAAAAGGCTTGGGAAAATTGTTGGTATCGATGTTGTAGTTGATGAAGCATGCAAAAATCCAAAACAGACAAACATCAGATTATAACAATGAAGAAGATGGGGATTATTTTCCCACATCAAATCACAATTACATTAAAGAAGAAACCAATGAAGTACCAAAATAAGAGATAACGGTAGACGAAAGGACTCCATCCAAGTATGTTTAGAAAAATCATCAAGAGAATCAAATTTATGGGAAAAAGAGGCAGGTGCATAGAAAAGAAGAACTATTACAGAAACCTCAAGCTTTCTATCATTACCAGCCTCCACCAAACCTCAAAATGTAAATGTAGCAAGAAAAGATGAATGTTGGGTCAAGGCCATGAATGAAGAACTTGAGAAATTTGAAACGAATAATACTTGGGAATTATTTCCTAGAGCTCATGATAAAAATATTATAGGAACTAAATGGATATTCAAATACAAGCTGAATGAAAATGGAGAAGTCATTAGGAACAAGGCCAGACTTGTTTGTAAGGGGTATGCTCAACAAGAAGGTATATATTTTGAAGAAAATTTTGCACCTATTGCCAGACGTGAAGCCATAAGGATGTTTCTTGCTCTTTATAGCTTTCAGAAATTCAAAGTATACAAAATGGAAGTAAAATCAGCCTTCTTGAATGGAGATTTAGAAGAAGAAGTTTATATTGAACAACCAAAAGGATTTGTTCTTGGAAATGATGCAAAACTTGTATGCAAACTCAAAAAGGCCCTCTATGGTGTTGGAAATAATACTAAGAGGGGGGTGAATCAGTATTATCAAATTCTTTCCAATTTATACAAACATTTGCAGATCTGACTATTGAAACTTGCATATACCTTCCAAACTTATAATTTAAATTATTTTTTAGATGTTGGTCATTAATCTTTATGTTAGAACCTTATAATAATGAATAGGAACAAAAAAAATAGACAGTCACAACAAAGAACACAAGATGTAAGGTGGAAACCCAATGTGGGTGAAAACCACCTGTTGCAATATGTCTCTATCTTCTTTCAATTAGAAACTTATTTTTACAATAATTATGTACTGGTGCAGTCCTTTACCAGTACGAAGGCTGCAAACTGCAGAGAGCTACAACCCTCTCTCGGTTTCCAGCTTCTCTTGGAAGGGAGCTACAACCCCCTTAGCTCTTGTACTAGCTGAGATACTAGTACGTAGGTGCTGACCTACAGAAGGCTACAACCTTCTCTTTTCTTCTAGGGACCACGTTTCATACATTTTCAAACTATATCCATGAACATCAAACAGACATCAAGTATATGTGCATCAATCGATCTCATTTCTACAAACAACTACTAAATCAGCCAATAACTTCTCATAATGCAGTAACCAAAAAACAATACCAATTCTGAACCCAGAACACTGCAACAATAGACCAAAGTAGCTAAAATATATTTCAAGAAAAGTCCACAACTTCACCAATAGAAACCTACGGATATCCGCACTTCTGCTGTGTCAAACCCGCGCACCTCCATACCTGAGCTGTCTCTTGCCTGCGCACCTCTGCACCTATGCTGTATCTAGCTTGTGCACCTTCGTACTTGAGCTGTCTATGGCCTGCGCACCTCCGCATCTACACTGTGTGTCACCTGCGGACCTCTAGGTATAGACAATTTATCGGTCCTCAAATAAACCCCTGACTGTCAGATTCACAGATTTGATCATGCACCAAAGATATCTCGACCCATCAATAGAACTGTCTTCTAATGCTCAGGTCTCCCCTTGATTCAGGTCCAGCTATAACTCAGCAACAGATCACCAGAATTTCAGATCCTCTTCTTCTTAAGATATTCAACACACTTGTGTTCAGCCAAATTACTTCCTTTCCTTTTTATAGCCTAGGCCTTACTCAAACCATGGTCCAAAACCATTGAGATCTAATATTAGGGACCCAAAACCTGGGTTCAATATTTTAGATGCAAAACCACGGACCAAAACCATAGGATCAAAAACGTCGGACTAAATACCAAGGACAAAACATAAGATTTTCCTCATGCGTGTTTTTCTCTGCATGAAAGTCTGTGCACTTTAGGTTGGCACCTTTTGTTCGGAATACCTACGAACATGTCCGCACCTTTTCAGCGGCGCACATGTGGATCTAGCCTAGGACCGCAACTTTGTGAATAGGAACCTACAGAGATCTCACTTTCTTCATTCTTTGAGTCTAATCATCAATTCTTTTGCTATTGACCTACTGCACTATGATCTGACACATCTCATAACTCTTATGTATATTCATCTAGTTATATAAGAGAGTTGTTCTTCTATGAGTGGGTTGCCATCAAGTACAATACATGCATAATAATGCCAACAATCTGCCCCTTTGGACTTGATGGCAACAACCCAAAATCACTCTCCCCCTTTCACATCAAGGGCAAAGGGTGAACCAAAGTCTTTCCTTGATAAACATTCCACTGTCCATACTCCCCCTGAGTACCTAATAAATTCTCTGAATGAGCTCCTCCTATGTCCATGCTCCCTCTGAGTACATGCTGAAATCTCTGCTCTGCTGAAGTGTGTTTCTCATGCTCCCCCTGACTGTAAGCAAGGTCCGCAAAAGGATGTTCTATAAGAACATGACTCCATATATCATAAGAGACCATCCTATCATCAAAGACTCATACATGCATCCATCTCCCAACCAAGTGGGAATTGAATCATCTGATACACCATGCATTGACACATGACTCAAAAAAAACATTACTGCATCCATCCCAGGCATAGTGGGCAAACCAAGATAGGCCGTTACATGACCTTAATGAGAATATACAAGACATAGAGACGAAATTTCTGCAGCAAGACTATGATAGGTATCAACAACTAATCATCAACAACATCTGATAGACATCATTTAGACCAGCGACCATGATCTCCTTCTACACTTGTTCCACCTGAAACCAACAACAAGTTCTAGAATTTATCCAAGATAATGTCAACAATGCATTATTAGAAGAATACATGCTTCCCCTGAACCTGTGCCAGATGGTCTCTGACAGACCCATATCAAACTCTTCTCATGCTTTCTTTTCTTCAAGTCGACTGTACCTACATAAACCAACGTATGTACGTGTATACCCCATATGAAACATGTGTACACAAATCTCTGAAAGATTCAACAGCAAGATGATGCGTCAACTACCCCTAGCTTCTGCCTGAGGTATTCAAATGTCTCCCTAGGCAGAGATTTGGTAAGTATATCAACAACTTATTCCTTGGAGGGAACATACTCCAATTTGACCTTTTGTTCAAGCACTTGTTCCCTTAGAAAATGATACTTGATAGGTATGTGCTTAGTCTTTAAATGCATGACAAGATTTTTTGAAATACTGATTGCACTTGTATTATCACAAAAGATGGAGATAGGTGGAGTACAGGTGATTTGAAAATCTTACAAAGTTTGCATCATTCAAAGAATTTGTGTGCAACAAGATGTAGCAGCCACATATTCTGTTTTGGTTGTAGATAAAGCAATTCAACTTTTGTTTCTTGTTGAACCAAGATACTAATCTGGACCCCATAAAGAATGCACCACCACTAGTGCTTTTTCTGTCATCCGCGCTTCCTACCCAATCTGCACCTGTATATGCATGAAGTGTGAGATCTACATCTCTAGGATACCATAAGCCATAGTTTTGTGTTCCTTGAAGATATTTGAAGATCCTCTTGACTGCCTGAAGGTGTGCTTCCTTTGGATTAGCTTGAAATCTTCCAACTATTCCCACTGCATGTATGATGTTTGGCCGAGTTCTTTTCAGATAGAGTAGACTGTCAATCATGGATCTATAGGTTGGTTGATGTATTGTTGCTGATTTATCATTAGCACTATGGCTACATCCTATTACCATAGGGGTACATACCAGTTTCGAGTCTTCCATGCCATATTTCTTCAATATCTGCTTTAGGTACTTGGTTTGTGATAAAAAGATACCATCTTTATCTTGTTGGATTTGTAAACAAAGGAAGTAAGTCAGCTCACCAATCAAGGACATTTCAAATTCTTTTTGCATCACCAAAGCAAATTTTTGACTCGTGGCTTCTTCAGTTCTGCCAAAAATGATATCATCAACGTATACAACAAGTATTAGTAATTTATCATTATCAATTTTTATATATAGATTGCTATAGTTTTGACTTAATGGAGGTATTTGTCAAGATGATAGTACCATGCCCTTGGAGCCTGTTTAAGACCATAGAGTGCCTTCTTAAGTCTACATACAAGTTTTGGATCATTTCCAAGGATGAATCCATCTGGTTGCTCAATACATACTTCTTCTTCTAGGTCCCCATTCAGAAAGGCAAATTTTACGTGCATCTGAAATACTTTGAACTTCTAAAAGCTAGAGAGAGCAAGGAACATCCTTATAACCTCAAGTCTGGAAACTGGTGCAAAAGTTTCTTCAAAGTATATGCCTTCTTGTTGCGCATACCCTTTACAAACAAGTCTTGCCTTGTTTCTAACCACATCTCCATTTTCATTTAGCTTATTTTTGAAACTCCATTTTGTCCCTATGACATTATTATCTTTTGGTCTAGGAACCAACTCACAAGTGTTATTCTTTTCAATCTACTCGAGTTCTTCGTCCATGGCCTTGACCCAGTATTCATCTTTGTAAGCCTCTCTTACATTTTGCGGTTCAGTGGAGGAGAGCAATGCTAGATAGCTTGAAGCTTCTGAAATGGTTCTTCTTGTTTGTACACCTGCCTCTTTCTACCCCAAAATTTGAGATTATGGATGATTCTTCTGAACGTATCTGGATGGAGTCTTCTCTTAAATCCTTATCTGTTCTTCTGGTGCCTCATGGGTTTCTTCTTCGTCGTGAATTTGATTTGACGTTGACGGATAGTCTTTGTCATCTTCGAATTCTTCAAATTTTACCTGTCTAGGAGTGCTTCCTTCTTCATCAACCACTACATTAATGCTTTCAACAATCTTGCCAAACCTTTTATTATAACATTTGTAAGATTTGTTGTGGGGAGAGTAGCCAAGTAAAATGCTTTCATCTGCTCTAGGTTCAAACTTGCCAAGATTTTCATCAGTCCTTTTAATGTAGCATTTGCTTCCAAAATTTTTGAATTATTTTACCGTGGGACTCTTACCATACCAAAGTTCATGAGGAGTCTGAGTGTTGTTTAACTGGATGTTTGTCTTGTTGAGGATAGTAACAGTGACAAATGCGGCTTCACCCCAGAAGGTTGCAAGAGTTATAGACTCATCAAGCATAGCACGAGCCATTTGTTGAACCGTTCTGTTCATCCTTTCCACTACTCCATTTTGCTGAGGAGTCCTTGCAGCTGAGAATTCCCTTCTTATTCCATGTTCTTCACAAAAATCAAAGAATTCATCTGAGGTAAATTCCCCTCCTCGATCGGATCTGAGACATTTGATTCTATGATCTGATTCGTTTTCAACCAAAGCTTTGAATGACTTGAACTTTTCAAAAGCTTCATCTTTATACTTCATGAGTCATATCCAACACATCCTTGAAAAGTCATCAATGAACAATATGAAGTACTCTTCTCCTCAAGGTGACCTCTTCCTAGTTGGACAACATATATCGGTGTGAACAAGTTCAAGTGGCCTGCTCGCTGATCCTGCTCAGGAAAATTAGTTCTGGTTTGTTTACCAAATTGACATGATTTTCATATTGTATTGTCTGGAATTTTGATGTCAGGAAGATCACGAACTACCTGATATATGCATGCTTTCCTTATCTGGGAGAAGATAAGATGCCCCAATCTTTTTTGCCATAGCCAGTGTTCATCATTCTTGCTTAGATAGCATTGTTGTTCTCCTTATTTGAATATGTATAAATTATTTGGAGTTCTTGTGCCTTTGATCACTGTTTTTACTGTGTCAAGCTCACAAGCAATACATCCATTTGATCTAAATATTACCTCAGTTCCTTGATCACACATTTGACTAACACTCAATAGATTATGCTTTAAGCCATCAACATACATAACATTTCCAGCTTTGAATTTCTTTTTCATCTGAGCAGAACCTTTACCTTTTATGAATGCAGGGGTGTCATTTCCAAATGAGACCTTCTTTTCCCTTTCTAAGGTAGTATATGACTAAAGTTTTTCTTTATCACCTATCATATGTTTTGAGAATCCACTGTCAATGTACCATTGATTTTCCTGTCCTTCCACATATAAGGCTATCCCACATCTTTCTGGTTGTGGTTCTTTCTTTTTACATGTTTTGGGATTCAATGAGTTGGCTCCACCTGAGTTGTTTGTTGAAACCTGCTCCTGCATTTAGAATTTTCATGACCGAAATTGTTACAAATAGAACATTCTATTTCATTTTCAAGAGCAGAGAAGTTATTGTAGGTCCTTTTCATGATCCCATCATACTTCTTTGTTTTTCAGCTTCCCTAGTCATGATGGTCTTGTAGGCAACACATTGAGCAGCTTTATGACCAAAGTTATGACAAGAGAAACATTGACCATTGAAGAAATTATGGTGATTATCAAACCTATCAACCAATCGATTGTAGTTTCTATTGACTTCCATTCTTGAGCCAAAATGAGAATGATTTACCTGAGGTTGATTGAATTTTCTGTTCATCCTTGAAGTAGATTGCCCCCGACTTACTTGGTAATATTTGTTCATTCTTGAAGTAAATGGTCACTGATTTATCTGATAGTCTGCATTATGATTTTTTTGTCGATTGTCAACCTGTTCACTTCACCATGCTGCATCAAGATAACTTTTGGATATGGATGGTTTTTGTGCTTGCTTTTGTGCTTGAGACGTTTTTTAGAATATCTGAGACCTGTCTTGATTAGAGGAGAACGTTGCACTTTGATAATCTCATCTAAAGTTTTAGATCCTTTAGAAAATCTAAGATTAAGAGCTTTTGTTTTCTCAATTTCTTTTCTAAGTCCCACAATTTCACATTCTAACTCTTCATTGTGTCTATCTCTTTCAGCAAGTTGGAATGTCAAAGTGTCTATAATCATGTTCTTTTCTTCTAAACAAATTTTGAGTTTAGAAATTTCTTCATAAAGATCTTCTTCATTTATAGCATCCAAGAAGTCATCATCTTCAAAAGCCATCAAAAGTCTATTATAATTATCTTGATCATCTTCATCACTATTTGAAAGTCCATCACTGTCTTCATGTTAATAATAGCTCTTCTTACTTACATTCTGTTTTCTGTTCCATCTGACAGGTTCCTTACCTTTGTCTAGTCTATCTTTATGAGGGCACTTTGTAGCATAGTGACCGACTCTTCCAAAAACAAAGAATTTGAAAGGCAAATTACCTCTGAATCTACCAGTTCCCCGCTGAAGGTTCTTGACAAAATTTGATTCTTCCTCTTCTTCTGACATATGTCCCGACTCATAGTAATCTCCTTTTCCCGAATCCTTGAATGTAGCTTCTTTCCTGTCTGATGGTCCTCCTTTTCTCATTTCGTAAGCAGTTAGAATTCTGTGCAGCTGTGACATGGGAAGGCTCTATAGATTCTGCTTTCCTTCTATGGAAAAAAATTTTGAATCAAACTTGGGACACAAAGATCTTAGAACCTTTTCAACCACAATAACTTATTTTATTTCTTCACCCAGGTTTTTCATACAATTTACGATCTCATCTATACGTAGGAATTAGCTATCCACACTTTCATCATTATGCATTCTGAGACTTTCATATTGAATTCTAAGAGTTTGTAATTTTTCTCGTTTTACCTGTTCATCTCCTTCATAGCTCAGAACGATCTTGTCCCATATTTCTTTTGCACTTTTGAGCTGCATAACCTTGACGAATTCTGATTGAGATAGACGTCCTAATAGAGTATTGACAACTTTTGCATTTGTTTCATATTGCTTCTTACCAGCTACATCTGTAGGAGTTGCTGATGGAAATGTGTATCTTGTTTCCACAATATCCCAAACTTTTTTACCAAGAGATTAAAGATAGGCAGTGATTCTTACCTCCCAATAGACGAAGTTGCTCCCATCAAAAATCGGTGACCTAATATATGCTTCCTTTTCGTAGTAGCTCATGATGATAGATCTTCCTTCAAACGATCAAGATTTTCTTGAAGGACCTGCTCTGATACCAATTGTTGGAAATAATATTGGGGGGGGGCGTGAATCAGTATTATCATATTCTTTCCAATTTATACAAACATTTGCAGATCTGATTATTGAAACTTGCATATACCTTCCAGACTTTTAATTTAAATTATTTTTTAGATGTTGGTCATTAATCTATATGTCAGAACCATATAATAATGAACAAGAACAAAAAAATAGACAATCACAACAAAGAACACAAGATGTAAGGTGGAAACCCAATGTGGGTGAAAACCACCTGCTGCAATATGTCTCTATCTTCTTTCAATTAGAAACTTCTTTTTACAATAATTCTATACTGGTGTAGTCCTTTACCAGTACGCAGGCTACAACCTACAGAGAGCTAAAACCCTCTCTCATTTTCCAGCTTATCCTGGAAGGGAGCTACAACCCCCTTAGCTCTTGTACTAGCTGAGATACTAGTACGTAGGTGCTGACCTACAGAAGGCTACAACCTTCTCTTTTCTGCCAGGGACCATGTTTCATACATTTTGAGACTAGATCCATGAACATTAAACAAACATCAAGTATATGTGCATCAATCGATCTCCTTTCTACAAACAACTACTGAATCAACCAATAACTTCTCAGAATGAAGTAACCAGAAAACAACACCAATTCTGAACCCAGAACACTGCAACAATAGACAAAAGCAGCTAAATTATATTTCAAGAAAAGTCTGCAACTTCACCAATAGAAACTTGTGGATATCTGCACTTCTGTTGTGTCAAACCTGCGTACCTCCACACCTAAGCTGTCTCTCGCCTACGCACCTCCGCACCTACATTGTATCTAGCTTGCGCACCTTCGCACATGAGATTTCTATGGCCTACGCACCTTCGCACATGTGCTATGTCTCCCCTACGGACCTCCGAGTATAGACAATTTATCAGTCCTCAAATATAACCCTGACTGTCAGATTCACATCTGATCATGCGCCAAAGAGATCTCGACCCATCAATAGAACTGTCTTCTAATGCTTAGGTCTCTCCTTAATTCAGGTCTAGCTATAACTCACCAATAGGTCACCAGAATTTCAGATCTTGTTCTTCTTAAGATATTCAACACACTTATGTTCAACCGAATGATGTCCTTTCCTTTTTATAGCCTAGGCCTTACTCAAACCATGGTCCAAAACCATTGAGATCCAATACTAGGAACCCAAAACCTGGGTTCAATATTTTAGATGCAAAACCACGGACCAACACCATAGGATAAAAAACGTCGGACTAAATACCAAGGACAAAACATAATATTTTCCTCGTGCGTGTTTTTCTTTGCATGAAAGTCCATGCACTTTAGGTTCTCACCTTTTGTTCGGAATACCTACGAACATGTCCGCACCTTTTCAATGGCACACCTGCAGAACTAGCCTAGGACCGCAACTTTGTGAACAGGAACCTGCAGAGATCTCATTTTCTTCATTCTTTGAGTCTGATCATCAATTGTTTTGCTACTGACCTGCTGCACTACGATATGACACATCTGATATCTCTTCTGTAGATTCATCTAGTTATATAAGAGAGTTGTTCTTCTATGAGTGGGTTTCCATCACGTACAATACATGAATCATAATGCCAACATATGGTCTGAAATAGGATCCAAGGGCCTGGAATTATTGCCTTGATAAATATCTACACCAACAAGGTTTTACAAAAGGTTCAGCAAATACAAATCTATATACAAATATTGAAATTGATAAATTGCTAATTATTATTGTTTATGTTGATGATATCAATTTTGGTAGCAATGAAGAATCCATGAGTCATAATTTTGCTTCAGTAATGCAGCAAGAATTTGAAATATCCTTGCTTGGTGAACTTACCTATTTTCTTGGTCGACAAGTTTAAGAAAATAAAGATGGTATTTTTCTTTCACAAACCAAATATCTCAAACAAATCTTGAAAAGGTATGGAATGGAAGATTCTAAACCTGTATGTAACCCAATTCTATCAGGATGCAGTCTCAACTTAAATGATGAATCAACAGTAGTACATCAACCAACTTATAGATCCATGATTGGGAGTCTGCTTTATCTAATAGGTACCTGACTTGAAAACATGCATTCAGTAGGAATAGTTGGAAGATTCCAAGAAAATCCAAAGGAATCACACCTTCAGGCAGTCAAAAGAATTTTCAAATATCTTCAACGAACTCAAGACTTTGGTTTATGGTATCCTAGAGATGCAGACCTTACTCTTAATGCATATACAAATGCGGATTGGGCAGGAAGTGTCGATGACAGAAAAAGCACTAGTGGTGGTGCATTCTATATGGGTTCTAGGTTAGTGTCTTGGTTCAGCAAGAAACAAAGTTCAATTTCTTTATCTACAGCCGAAGCAGAATATGTGGCTATTGCATTTTGCTACACATAACTACTTTGGATAATGCAAACCTTGCAAGACATTCAGATAACATATACTCCACCCATCTCCATTCTATGTGATATTACAAGTGCCATTAGTATTTCAAAGAATCTAGTCATGCACTCCAAGACCAAGCATATACCCATCAAACACCATTTTCTATATGAACAAGTGCTTTAACAAAAGTCAAATCGGAGTATGTTCCCTCCAAAGAACAGGTCGCTGATATATTCACTATACCACTGCCCATAGAAACATTTGAATATCTTAGACAAAATTTGGGAGTAGTTGTTGCATCATCATGCTGTTAAAACTAATTTTTCCATTGAAAGCTCATTATACGCGTGTTTCGTGAAGTTGAGTCATCTACACATGTGGATTTCTATGGAACAAGGAGCGTATATGTTTTCAGACAAGAGAAACAGTGGGGCAATCTCTGATATGGGTGCTCTTGATGATCACATTCTACTTATATGATTTTTTCATTAATTGTCATCTAACTGACAAAGATGCCTTGATCATTGACTTGTTAACAATGCACAAGTAGCACAGGTTCAGGGGGAGCATTAATCATTCTGCATTGTTGGCATTATGGTTGTTGAGTCCAGCTATGGCTTCATATGTTTATACCTCTTGTTGCTTAAGCCATGTAAAAGTATAGATATATCTTGTAGAATTGAGGCTTATGTGATCCATGTCAAAATTATGAGAGATTCTTCAGCGTAAATCACATAAAATTTCATTTGTCGACGTGTTTCGAACCAACTAGTGTGGTTCATCGTCAGGACAAGCTGAAGAAACAGATCTAGCTTAGCATGTTAAATAGTCTGAGCAGAGACTCCAACAGCTAAAAATTGATTAACGGCTAATTTTTTACTTAAGAACTCCGGTCAAATTTTTACTCATGAATTTAATATTATTATTATTTATTATGGAAATAAGTTAAATCAGGTAAAAAATAAATTAATGGTTAGTTTTTTAAAAATAATTTATTAAATAATATTAGTTTGTTAAGAAAAGTTAGGATTAATATATAACTAAATACCATAACTTTAGTGGTTAGTTTAAAAAGTTAATATATGATATTATTTATTAATTATATAATAATAATAAGTTTGTTAAGAACAGTTAGGATTAATATATATACTAAATACATAACTTTAGTGGTAGTTTAAAAAAGGTTAATATATGAAATTATTTTATTAATTATTATTAATATTATAAATATATAAATATAATATATCATACATATCTATATAAAGTATCATATATATATATATATATATATATATATATATAATATATATATATATATACTATATATATATATATAAATTATATATATATATATTATAATTAAAATAATAATATTAGGATTAATAAATAAAAGTCTTGACTTTAGGACGGTCAAATTTTTATTTACTAATTTAATATTATTTATCGTTTTATTTATAGATATATCTTCTCATACATTTGAATGAGTCCTATTGGAAAAATGATGTAATTTGTATCCCCACTTTGCATAAGATGGATGATTTAATTATTTCTATCATGTATAGACAATTGGTATATCCCCACCTGGTTGGGTGGATGAGTCAAGTTTGATATATCCCCACTTGGTTGGGAGAATGGATGAATGTATGAGTCATTGGTGATAGGAAGGTCATGCTCACATATTTGAGTTGTAGAGTCATGTTCTTCTTTTGGAAAATATTTTTGTAGACTCTGCTTGTGCTCAGGGGGAGCATGGATAGTTTCAGTGCATCCCAGCATGTACAAAAGGAGAGCTCAATCAGAGAATTCAGCATGTACTTGGGGGGAGCATGAAAAACATAATGCATGTCAAAAGGAGAGAATAAATTGGTCTGCCCTTTGCCCTTGATGTCAAAGGGGGAGAGCGTCTTGGTGTTGTTGTTGCCATCAAGTCCAAAGGAGGAGATTGTTGGCATTATGATACAGGTGTTGTTCTCGATGGAAACTCACTCAGATGAAAGCTCACAATGCAACAGGTCAAAGAATTACAGATCAGACTACAGAGAATGAATAAAGAGAGGTGTATGTGGGTTCACCTTGTCCAAGCTGCGTATACACAGATGTTTACTAAAAAAAAGGGGAATATACATACACACGCATTTTCACAGAAGGAAAAGTGTGTATATCTTGGAAAGGCAAAGTTTTTGGTCCAAGGTATTTGACCCAAGGTAATTGGTCCAAGGTATTTGGTCCACGGTATTGGTCCTAAGTATTTTTTGTCTATGGTATTAAGAAAGGCCTAAAAATATATAACGAGGAGAATATCGTTAGGCCAAATGCATGCAAGTACTTTCAATATCTTATGAGGTGTTCAATCATATATGTAGCTTAATGAGCTTCTGATAGTTTGCTTGATCTAATCTAAGGAGGCACCTATATGGTTGATGGACCGAGATCATAAAGGCTTAAAACTATTCTCATTTATGTGGTTTGATCTTGAACAACCTAGATTTGAATACTAACGCATGTTTTATTCTGTAAATGTGATGATTTTGGTATGACTGAAGTCTGGAATAGTTGTGATGTTTTTAAGTTAGCATTTATAGATCTGTATGTAGGTTCTCTTTAGTAAAATAGTGTATGCACATTGGTTCAGCATATCAAAGTAGAGTATACATCATAAATTGGAATTTGTAGATCTGTACATTGGTTCCCTTCGATAAAAGTGTGTATAACACTGGTTCGACACATGGAAGTAGTGTATACCTTATGAAGCATGACGTTTAAAGTTTCAGTGGTATCTATTTGATCTTGCAGAGTTATGGGTTCTGTTCTAATGATTGTATTCTAGTAACAATGTTCTGAATGAACAAATTGATTTATTGTGATTTGCTTCAGTGATGATGGGTTGTCAGTGATTGATTGATTTAGAAAGTTATGATTGAGTTTCAATGATTGGTTGATGCAGATGTATTTGATGGTTGTATTGCAATTATGATTTCCCAAGTTTTAATGTTGTTGATGGGTCCACTAAGAAAATTGGATGAAACGAGGCCTTCATGTGTATTGTTGTGTACCAGGAGTATCCAGTCTGAAAATTTATGAAACATGGTCCCTAGTGGAAGAAAGAAGGTTGTAGCCTCTGTAGGTCGATGCTTACGTACTAGTAAACATATCGACTAGTACAAGAGCTAGGGGGTTGTAGCCCCCTTCCAGTAGTGGCTGGAGAATGAGAGAAGGTTGTAGCCTTCTGCAGGTGGGTGCTTGTGTACTGGTAAGAATCTATACCAATACAAGATTGTAAACAGATTTTCTTATTATTAAAAGAAGATAGAGATGATAGCAGCAAGTGGCTTTTACCCACATTGGGTTTCCACCTTATATCTTGGTGTTCATGTGTGTTTCTTATGTGTGATGCTTTATTCTGATTTTACTGCACTGTCTAATAAATCTGTGATATACTAGTTAAAGCTCAATACATGATAAATTGTCTAAATCAAAAGTTCTCTACATATACGTTGGTTGCTTTAAGTACAATCATGTGTACACATTAGTTCACTTAGCTGAAGTAGCATATATAAATGTGTTTGGGAAATAAATTTATTATCTGATATACTAATTCACCCCCGCCCCCCCCCCCCCAATGTTATTTCCAACAAATGTATCAAATGCAAGATCAACCATAATTTGAGCCTTGAACTCATAATAAACTTTGTCAAAATTGAATCTCACATTGAGACTTTCATTTGAAGCCATGGATTTACAAACCCTTCATTTCATGAATTGTCTGGAATATTTTCTTAACACCCTGGTTTCTCATATTAAACCCAAAAAAGATACAACATGCAAATCTGAACTAGTTAATTAGTTGGCAAAAACAATGTTATCATAAACCTTGTGTAGAACAATGTTTGATGGCTTGTAGGGATCCCCTCCCTTCATTATATCTATGAATTTAATATATAAATTAAATCTGTGGATAAAATGGAGGGGTTCCTCTAAAAGGGACCTCATAAAGACGTGAATATCTGCTATGGATCCCCCTTGTTTCATATTAGAGAGTATCAAAAATATAGTAGTTAGAAAAAGACCATACTAGATATGAGAGGCTTTCTTTCCCTATTGTTTAGCAAGTGAATGCTCTTCAAAAGCTATGGTGGCACCTCATTTTGCCTAAAATTCTAGATCTAGACACTAACGATATTATCTATGGTTACAATTGTAACTACTAGCCCTAACGTGGCCCTGGCTTGGCCATTGGCCAATTTTGTTGTCATGTTCATTTATCTGGGGTTTGTTATTGTAGGCATGATGACAATAACTTCTTAACCCATTGATCTGTGTCCTTAGTGTAATCAAAAGGAGGAATGGCCAAAATTTGAGCCTTGAGCTCAATATTGACTACATCAAATTTAGATCTCAAGTTGATGATTTCATTTGAAGCCATGGATTTATAAATCCTCGATTTCATGCACTGTCTTAAATGTTTACTTAAGTCACTTGTTTATAATTTTATATTAATCTTAGAAAGAGACAAAATACAAATATAAACTAGTTCATTAGTTTCTCGAAACAATGTTATCATAATTCCATAAGAAAAATAATATTTCAAGCCAAATTGTATGCCAAGTTTTGAGATAGTTGGTGGTTCACTGGTGGTCAACCCTTAAAATAGTAGATTTTTGGGACATTAGAGAATGGATAAATTTTCCATAATAGGGACTCATTCCATCTCCAGGTGGCTTGGGTTTTCTTATAAAACCAAAAAATATGTGGCAAAATTTGGAGTCACCACAAAAATCATGAGTTATTGGCACACCCTAGTGTGCAGGTTGTAACTTAATGATATGCAATTTTAAATGAGAGACTGACAAAAAAAAGTTTTCTTACGAGAAAGTTCTTCCAAGTCACTCATAATCTACATTTAATTTGAAAGCTTTGATTTGGGCTATGAGGCTTTGTGAGTCTAACATCGATGAATGAAGTGCATCTCAACTTTGCAGGTTTGCATTTTTAAAAGAGTTGGGAGCAGTTACAATTGTACTTCTACATTTGATGTGGGTTTTCCAAGAGAAATTTTGAGATTTGTATGTGGGTATAATTGTATTTTTAGGATGATATCAATAAATAAATTATCAATATGATTGATACAAAATAAGGTCAAACCACCTCATATATTTATTTAATTAAGGTTAACTATTGTAGGCATGATTATAGAGCACTCCTTCAATGTCTTATTGACCCATTGATGATTATTTTTAATGTATCAAATGCAAATTCAACCATAATTTGAGCCTTGAGCTCAAGATATACTTTGTCAAACTTGAATCTCAAGTCCACACTAGCATTTGAGGGAATGGATTTCAAACCCTTAATTTCATTAATTATTGTGCATATTTTCTTAACTCCCTAGATTCTCATATTAATCCCAAAAAAGAGACCAGGGAAAATTTTAAGAACACCCCCTAAATTTATAAGTATAATAAATGGGCGAATCTTCATGGTATAAAGGAAAAATGGAAGGCGATTTTATCAATAATATAATATGTATATATAATTTTTTGGCGAATCTCTCACTAGTCATGGCGAATATTTTACTCAATTATAAAATCTTGTAAGATCTTGGTATTACCCTGAGTTATCATAAACCTGG
>APFE030057654.1:0-24886 GCA_000404065.3 Pinus taeda
TGCAAAACCCCCGTGAAAGTCATTGGAAAGCAGCTAAAATAATACTTCGTTATGTTCGAGGTACAATACAGTTTGGGACTCATTACAGTGCCAAAGCAACTCCTCTATTAGTTGGTTTCACTGATTCTGATTGGGCTGGTGACCCTGATGATCGGAAGTCTACTGCCGGTTATGTCTTCACTCTTGGTTCAGGACCTATTACATGGGCTTGTAAGAAACAGGCCGCCATTTCTCTTTCATCAGCAGAAGCAGAGTATCATGGTGCCGTGGAAGCTAGTAAGGAAGCCTTGTGGCTTCGTCAGATCCTATCAGAATTGGGCTTTGAGCAGCAGCATCCGACTACACTTTGGTGTGATAATCAAAGTGCCATTCAGCTTTGCAAAAATCCAGTTCAGCATCAGCGCAGCAAACACATTGAACTTCACATGCACTTCATCAGAAAGCTCATTCATGACCATGTTCTTGAAGTGCAATATTGTTCAACAGATGATCAGGTTGGAGACATCTTCACAAAGGCTCTCACAGAGGCGAAGTTCACTAAACTTCGATATATGCTTGGAGTTCAGGAAGTTGTCACTAAGGGGGGATAGGCTCTAGTGCCTTCTTCCTTCTCCTATTGTGTCATATTTGTAAATCCTTCAATCCTATCCCAAGTTGTTCTTAAGGGGGGATGTTAGGATATTCCGACACATGGGAATAGTTAAGTATAACTTGGTCTAGTATAGAGTTAGGTAAAGTGTATTTCTTTACTATGTACATTTGTAACTTACAATCCGATGGTGATGATATGTGGTGATCCGACGGTTCATTCTCTCCTCGGTATTACCGACACTTGATCCGTGGCTTGACACCCGATTGGTCCATGAATTCTATTTAAAGCGCATGGAGGGTCATTTGTAGGTTAACCGTGCATGAGAGAAGCTTATGTAAATTTTCATTCTTTTATTAATAAATTGCCTGTAGCAGCCACGTTGGCGCAGGCCGTGGATTGTTTCCCTCTCTGAGGGTTTTAACCACGTCAAAATACTGGTGTATTGATCTGTGATCTGTTTGTGAGCGGTGTCCTTTTGGTGTTCTGTCTGAGGAACTTACCCTGTAAATTCCTACATGCTCAATCTCATACTTTTGTGAGATGTTCTAGGTGATCTATTCATTATTGTCTATAGTATTTTCTAGAACTTCTGCTTCATCTACTACTTCTCCGAGGGGATCAATGCATTGCCAACCTTTGGGCTTTTGAGCTTGTTTCTTATTTCTTTTGGGGCCTTTTTTAGTTTGTGAACATGCACTTTGTAGGTGGCCTGTTTGTAGACATCCACGATAACAAAATGTCATATTTTCATAATCTAGTGATTGAGTCCATTGTATATTGTTGTGAACCAACATAATGCGATCACGTAAACCTTGAATAAAATCTACCTCAACACATATTCTGGCAAAGGTAAAAATGCCTTTTGAAACTCTATCTGTATAAATCTTAATAAATTTCCCAAGGGAGTTCCCAATTCCTTCTAATACTTTGTGGTGCCAAAAATGTAGTGGTAGATTGTGTGTCCTCACCCATATAGGCATTTTGGATACCACCATAGTGGTGGAATGAAAACTTAAGAACCAAGGTATCATGAAGAGCCTTGCATTACCCCAGAACCATGGTTCCTTGCTTAGGACATAATCCTTACCTTTTACTCTTTCAAATTTGACAATAAAAAACCCTTAGAGCATAGATGAATATCACATTTTATGTCGATGTGGAGAATATCCATTGATGTAAAGCAACTGATTTAGGCCAAACATTAAATCTACGTATGACTACTTTGGTATGGAAATATGCATAGAGCTCATTTACCTCAGGCAAAGAGATTGTCAAGGCTGGTATTTGGGATTTCTCCTCGATGATATAGAACCCAGGTAGATATGGAAGTTGTGTTGGTTTGTTTTGGGATTCCTCCTTCCCTTTGACTGTGTCCTTGAAAGTGCTTATGCCTTTTGAGCTAGTCTTAGAGTATCCACCTCAAAATATCAGTTTGAGGATGATGGTCGAATTTGTGGCAATTCCATAGTCATGAACCGTGGAGTTCTCCTGCAGTATTTTCCCTGCATAAATCAATCTTTTCATGCTTGCCGATATACCAAGTTGTTTTTGAAGCTCGCACTTTATGTCTTGTATCTATCTCCCTTTCCAGATCCACTTGTATATAATCCTCTCTTGCACTATTCTGATAAATATTTAGATCAAATCCAGATCTGTTCTGTGTGTTTTCCTCTTTGGTAAGCTTCTTTCGATCATCTCCCATAGTCGATTGTTTACCAGGTCCCTTGAACTTCCATAAAAAAAAAAATCCTAAGAGAATTATGACACCAATATGGTATAGGAAATCATAGATTTTGTGTAAATATTGTAACCAGAGGCCAAATTTTGTCAATTTCATAGATGGATCTGATTGTTAGGTAAAATTAACTTAGGGTTTGAGTCAAGGTTGACCTAGTTAAATAGTAATGGTTTTGGGCACATGGTATAGTATACCCAAGGTATTATGGTCAGTGGTATTTCATGTAATGGAGCCTATAAAAGGTTTCAAATACTTCATTGTAATGTAGGCCTGGAGGTGAGTGGTCAAGGATCACTAGGACATATTAGCCATGGTTTTTGCCAATGGTAATGAGATCTCATTGGGTTGGGTTTTTCCTCGGATTTGGGGTTTTCCTTGATAAATATTATGTGTGTAATATTTATGTTTATTGTTGCTGGTTATTTTATTATTCCTCTCTATTAATCTCGGTAAATCTCGGTAATAATTTATCTCTTTGCCATAAATTTCTTAACACTAATATGCAGGATGGGGAGTTCATTGTTCTCAACATATACCTTGTTCCTTAAATATATAATGCAGACCTGATAATTTGTTCCAGTGAGAAGTGAAGCAGATTCCACGTTTTTGGGTCTGCTTCTCTAGTTTGAAATCAGTCTTCACCCGTGGGATCGCTTTTATCCCAATCTGGACTCTTGATCGACAGATCTACGTGAAGAAACATTACAGGTGGGCATTCTACTCCTAGTTCTGGGGCTTTTCATCCAAATTCGATTGATATGGCTTTTGTGGTTGTAAGTGAGCGGCGATATAATTTATGTGCCAGATCTAACATAGTCCTGAGAAGATCTAGCTCCAGTTCTTAGTTTGGGTGTGCCTTGGTTCCTTCAGAGCCCTTGGAGAAATAGGGTTTGCAGATATTTTCTCTTCAAGCTCGATCACCCCACAAAAGGCCGATACCAAATTTCAAGCCCAACAATGTGTTATTTTTCTTTATTTTCGAGGTTGATGGATTAAACACATAGGACATCATCAAAGACACTTTGGAAGTTGTGATCTAGCCCTTCCAACTTTAGAGAGGGATCTCTCTGTAAAATTTAACTAGGTTTGATGTGAATTTTAGGGTAGTTATGACTGTACTGATTATTTTTTATTGGATTGCTTGGTTGATTGAATTGTTATAAGTTCATTGGGCTATGGAGTCTAAATATTAACTAGATCTACATCAAATTTTGAAGGAGTTTCACAAGGCAAGCTAGGTTGCACTAGTTGGGTTTTTCAGAATTTTAAATGGATTATGAAATAGAAGAGATGTAAAGTTCAATAGAAACTAAGGAGCAATGAAGGATTTCTTAATTTGACTTTAGTAGAAATAAATTACTAACAACCAGAGTAGGGTGTTTTGTATAACATATTCTATTCATAACAACTTCCATTATGTAATTAAGCTTTTCAGAAATGAAAGAGAAAGAAGACAATGGTTAAACACATAAACAGGAGAAAAACATCACCAATTCGTACAACACATGAATCCTATGAAGAATGTCATTGTATTATTGATGCTTCCAACAACTAGAAAAATTACAATTTGTGGAATAAATTATAGTAACAATCAACCTCTCTTACTTCAAATGATGAAGTATTTATAAAAATCCTAAACTAAAATATCTTAAAAAAATATCAAGATTTTTTACAAGTATCTCCAACTGTATCACAAAAATAGAATTGAAATATAGGACATTCAAAACTAATGAATCTACTTGGCACTATCTTTATGGATTTTTGGGGACAAAGAAGAGAAATTCAAATGTGATTGCAACTCCTATTTGATGAGGTGCCATCCAAGTCACTAATTGTCTTTGAGCTTTTTCCTCCTGAAATTCTAAAAAATAGGATCTTGTAATCCCTTTATATGTCCCAAAACATAATATCTGTTAGAAAACTAAGAGAGGTTTTGTAAATTATGATTTTGGAAACAAAAAATTCTTTCAATTTTTAAAAATTCATTTCCACCTGTTCGAAAACCACATTTGAAAACACTATCTAAAAACAAGAAAATTTGGCAAAAAATGCCTGCAAAGATTCATCTGAATCTCCCAAACCATGATAGATGCTAGAAAATGGAGAGAGGTTTTTGTACATGAGGATGCTATCAGCAAAAACATATTTCATTTTTTGAAAATTAGTTCTCAACTATTTGTAAACCATGTTTTAAATGACTGTGTTGTATATGAAGAAACATATTTTTAACCGACCATGAAACAAACATATGACGTGGAGGTGGGAGGTGACACGGAGGTAGGGGATGATGTGGAGACATGATGTGGAGGTGATTGGGGACAACATTCCAAGTGGTAGGAAATGGGTGGTGTGGGAGTGAAAGTGAGGTCGAATGTTAATTACCTAATAGACATGGCCAGGTGTCGGGATAGGAGTGGACGGGAGCGTATGGGAAGAGCTAGCGGGAAAGGGGGAGAAGGTTGGCGTATTTTGGAGGGGGCCCTAAATGGTAAGTGGTTTGTGAGAGGGGTGTGAGAAAACATGAAGGTGACACATAAGGGTGGGACCAATAGCGAGGAAACCACTTTTCAGAACTCCCCTATGGATAAAGGTAGGATGGGTGGGGGGGCCGAAAAACCTTGTCGACCATTGATCTGACGAGGAGTCTATCAAACCGTCAGATGGAACATAGAAATTAATAGATACGACAATCATCCTTTTTGTCACTTGCATGTTTTATTACATATTAATTAATCATGTTTAAATTACACATTAACTTTATTAAAACAAAATTATTTTTTTCCAGGGGGAAAAATATGTAACCTTTTATTAAAAAAATGAAAAGTTACAATTTGCAGATGCATGATGCATTCCATTTGCTGCCCAAAGGGCTCCAGTGCCACAGCACCTAAAGTGCAAAGAAAGAAGGTAAGAGAAAAGAGAAAGAGGAAAGGAGAGAAAAGAAAACAAGAAAAACTGAAACTACAGATGTATGTTTCAAGTTTTTCTTCCTTTTTTCTTTCCGACCTTGCGCCACTCGCCCTGGGAGGGCTCAATCGTGCCTATGACTAACTGAGTTTCATCTTTTTGCTGGCATGTTTCCTTGTCTGAGTCTGATGTGTCTGATTGGTGGTGCCGCTTTGTCCCTCCCATGTTCTGGTCATCGTTTGTCTTCTCTGCCTGATTTGGATGAGACTGTGGAGCCTTGTTGTCTGAAATGTTTTCCTTATGATTCCCTTTTTCAGCTTCCTCTATGATGATATCATCCTCTTCTGCTTCTGATTCTTCATCTTCTGATGTTGGTGGGACTTTCTTGTCCTGGACCCTCTTCTTTATGACCTCATCTACATTTTGCCATCCTTTGGACTTCCTTGGTTGTGACTTGCTCTTGTTGGGTCTTTTGCAGGCATTGTACAAGTGGCATGTTTGTTGACATCCCCTGCATCTGAATGTTGTATTCTCATAGTCCAAGGATTGTTTCCACTGTGAGTTGTTGAAGTTCAGAATGATGCTTTCCGGCAGTCCTTGGCTGAGATCTACCTCAACACAAATTCTAGCAAAGGTGAAGATTCCCTTTATATGTCTCTCTGTATCAATCTTTAACAGTTTCCCAAGAGTATTCCCAATAACTGTTAAGGCCTTAAAGTGCCAAAAATGTATCGGGAGATTATGTAGCCTGATCCATACTGGCATCCTTGATACCACCATAGTGTTGGCATCAAACTCCGGGAACCATGGGGTTACAAAAAGACCAGCACTCCCCCAGAACCATGGCCCCTGTTTCAGGATTTTTTCCTTTTCTTCTTCTATGAGGAAGGTTACTATGAAGAAACCCTTGGAGCATAGTTTTATTTGGCAGTTTTTTGTCCAGACCGTGTGGATCCATTGGTATAGTGCGTCAGTTCTAGGCCAAAAGCCATTTAATCTACAGATAACAACGTCTTTTTGTAGATCTGAGAATATGAAATTTACCTCTGGAAGATCCACGATATACTGGCCTGGGGGTTCATTGGCAGCTGAAGGTTCTTTCCCCTTTGGAAGTTCTTTCCCTTTGGCTACATCGCGGTAGGTACCTGTAGGTTTTGAGGAAGCTCCGCTGGATCCACCTCACAGCCACAGATTGAGTATGATGGTTGATTCCTTTTCAACCCTATAGTGTTGGAGTGTGTGTTGGTCCTGTAAGCAAAACCATGAAAATAATAAATTTTGTAATGCAGCTGGAATTCCCAGTTTGTCCTGAATCTCTTTTTTAACCTCCAATACACTCATCTGTTCCTAGATCTGCATACAAACATGTCTACCTTCTGTTGATCTGATAAAGATTTGCTTCGAATCCACTGAATCTTCCTTGGCCGAATCCAATTTCACGGATTTGATTTCTAGATCTGACGGATTTCCACCTATCTTCTGCCTGGATCTGGACAGATCAGATAGGTCCACCCCGTATCTGCAATATTTGGCCTGTTCTGATGAGCGTCTTCCCATATTATGTCTCCTGTTTGGACGGTCTCCCTTTTGCATGACACGATCTGCGAAACCTCTGTCTAGCCGTTGCGAAAAACCTCTGATCTGCCGTCTGGAGTCTTGGGAAGATTGATCCGACCTAGATCTGCAGAGATTAAGGCTTAAATCGGGTAGATCCATCCTAGATCTATTGAGATTTGGCCAGACGATTTTGTGATAGGTCGGATATGCGTCCTTCAGACCCCCGTCCTTGCATGCAATAGTCGCTAGGAGCTGGACAATGTTAGTGTGAACAGTGAGGCCCAGCCCTAACCATTGTCCACCTCTGAGGTGGATTCTAAGCTCAAAAACCATTTTTGTGTGCAGATTTCCGATCTCATGCCGCTTGTCGAGCTTCTTTTCCAGATCCGCCTTTGGTACATTTGGCTCTTCAAGCAGATGATGATTTGTGCGAGGATTTCCTGCTATGTGAGGGGTTTTAGATGTTTTCCAGGATTTTGGTCGCATAGTCAAACATGTGCCGACAGATCGGTGACCTTCAAAGCGCATGCTCTTGAGGCCGGTCCAGAGGAGGGAAACGGCTGTGGCCAGCCTTGAAGCACCATCGCCAAAACCCGCATAGCCTATGATTTCATTTCATGTGCATGAGAAACCCTCGGCGAAAGCCATCTCGTCTCCAACCTTCAACAGTCTATTACCTAAAACAAAATCAATTTATGCTGAAACATAATTAATTTATCCTAAGGGAATATTTTGTCTTGCAAGCCCATTTCTTTACTTTTTCTATTTTTTCTTGGAAATAATTTCAAGAATGAATCATTATTTACATCTCTCAAACCAAAATAGTCACGTAAAATAATAACTCATCCTAAAAAAATTATAGGACCCTAACAGTGGCTCCAACTAGGGATGGCACTCTCCTTGTGAGGTGCCAAGAACACTGTAGACTAGTAGCCTAATCCATTGGGATGATCTAAAAACCTACAACCTATTCTACCATAAAAGCTCTACTACTGAAAAATTATCAAACTGAAATCAAATCCATTATGCAAACTGAAATTTGAAACACACACTGCACTGAAATTTGTCCTGCTATCTGAAACTGAAACTGACAATAATGTTTGAAAAAGATGCTCAAAGTACCGATTTATTTGCACAGTGGAACCTACCCTACACTGCTGAAAATTATGCTAAATCAAATAATATAAAAATTCCAACCAAGCGCGTCAAGTAGCTGCTGAATCAAGTGGGCTGCTTGACTGTTTGTTACCACAATCAAAAGGAGAACTTGACTTTTTTTTCCATAAAATCAAAACTGTAGAGTGCAATGGCCACTGTTGTTGGATCTGGTCATGAAAACATGATTGAACACTTGATCTGAAAAGTACCTCCATATAGTTTTCTATAGGATAAGTAAATACATGATTAATTAGTTTACCTTGCAAGTCTTCATTTACCAATTGAGCATGGAAGATTTCATCAGTTGTATTCTCAAGGTTAAACCCAGATTCCCACTTTTTAGTTTCAACATTGCACTCGAAAACATAATTCTCAACAATCTGTGAATCAAAAGGCAATACAATCTCATCTTGTTTTGGGGAAGGAAGATTTTCCAAGATTTTTTTAGGATCTCCGAAATTATAGGACTAAACCTCATAATCCAAATGTTCAATATCATTCTCGGATATTTCAGCAATTAAATCAAGAAAACAAATTTTACCTTCCAGAGATTTTTTTCTCGTTTTCAAAGAACGAAACACAGCCGTTGAAAAATCTTCATTAATTTTAAAATTAGCTAATTTATCCCTGAATTATTTTAAAACTTCACAAGACAGAGGATTTTCCACATAACCTGTCATATTGTTTAACAAGAAATCTAATCAACTTGCAATGGAGTTGCCATGAGTTTTCTGCAAATATGGATTCTTTGAGTGTGGAGTCACACTAAAATCTTTGAAGGTCTAGATACTTTGAACGTGGAGTCACCAGGTGAATGATACAACCTTCTTGTGTCTAATCATTGTCCACATCGGTAAACAAATCTGGAACTTGATACACTTTTCTGGGGAATCTGGAAGGTTAGGTCCCTAGTGTGGTCACTACTATGTTGTCGTTATGCATTTTTCAGGTTGAGGGAGTAAACACATAAGATCACATCAAAACCACTTTGGACGATAGGATGTAGCCCTTCCAACATTAGAGAGGGATCTCTCTATAAAATTTAACTATGTTTGATGTGAATTTTAGGCTAGTTATGACTATACTGATTGCTTTTTATTGGATTTCTTGGTTGATTAAATTGTCGTAATTCCATTGGGATATGGAGTCTAAATATTAACTGGATTTGCATCAAATTTTGAAGGAGTTTCACATGGCAAGCTAGGTTACAGAAGCTGCATCTTTTAGAATATTAAATGGATTATAAAACAAAAGAGATGTAGGATTCAGTAGAAACTAAGGAGCAATGAAGGATTACTTAATTTGAGTTCAATAGAAAACATATAAATTACTAACAGCTAGAATAGGGTGTTTTGTATAACATATCTTATTCATCACATTTTATTTTATGTAATTAAGCTTTTTAGAAATGACAGAGAAAGAAGATAATGGCTAAACATATAAACAGGAAAAAAACTTCACCAATTTGTACACCGGATGAAACCTGTGAAGAATGTCCTTGTATTATTGATGCTTCCAGCAACTAGAAAATTACAATTCGTAGAAGAAATTATATTCAACAATCAACCTCTCTTACTTCAAATGATGAAGTATTTATAAAAATCCCAAGCTAAAATATCTTGAAAAAATATCAAGATTTGTTACAAATATCTCCAACTATATTACACAAATAGAATTGAAAAATAGGAAATTCAAAACTAATGAATCTACTTGGCGTTACCTTTATGAATTTTTGGTGACAAATAAGAGAAATTAAAATTTGATTTCAACTCTTATTTGATGAGGTGGCATCCAAGTCACTAATTGTCTTTGCACTTTTTCCTCCTGAAATTCTAAAAAATAGGGTACTGTAATCCTTTTGTATATCCTAAAACATAATAGGTGTTAAAAAAATAGGAGAGGTTTTTGTAGATTATGATGTTGGAAACAAAAACCTCTTTCAGTTTTTAAAAATTCATTTCTACCTACTCAGAAACCACATTTGAAAAAACTGACAACAAACAGGAAAATTCAGGAAAACATACCTGCAAAGATTCATCTGAATCTCCCAAACCATGAAAGCTATTAGAAAGCGGAGAGAATTTTTCTACATGAGGATGTTATGAGTAAAAACCCCTTTCACTTTTTGAGAATTCATTCTCAGCTGTTTGTAAACCATCTTTTAAATGATTGTGTTGTATATGAAAAAACATATATTTAATTGACCATGAAACAAACATATGACGTGGAGGCAGGAGGTGACATGGAGGTGGGGGATGATGTGGAGACATGATGTGGAGGTGAGTAGGGATAGAAGTCCAAGTCGTAGGTAGTGAATGGCATGGGAGTGATAGTGAGGTCAAATTTTAACTATGCAACGAACATGGCGAGGTGTCGGGATAGGAGTTGAGGAGAGCACACGGGAAGAGCTAGCGGGAAAGGGGGAGAAGGGTGGTGGATTACAGATGGGGGTCGAAATGGTAAGATGTTTGTGAGGGGGTGGTGGGGCTATGAAATAACATGGAGGTGACACATAAGGGTGGGACCGACAAGGAGGAAACCACTTTTCACACTCCCCCCTGTGGATAAAGGTAAGATGGTTAGGGGGCCCGAAAAACCTTGTCGGCCATTCATCTCACGAGGAGTCCATTGAACAGTCAGATGGAGGATAGAACTTATCAGATATGACAATTGCTTTTTTTTGCTTATGGGTTTTATTACATATTAATCAATCGTGTTTAAATTACATGATTAATTTTATTAAAACAAAATTATTTATACTAAAACATAATTACTTTATCCTAAGGGCGCATTTTGTCTTGCAAGCCCATGTGTTTACATTTTCTATTTTTTCTTGGAAATAATTTGTAGGATGAAATATTATTTACATATCTCAAACCCAAATAATTAGGTAAAACAGTAACTCATCCTATAAAATTTATAGGACCCTAACACAATGAATCTTTTATTAGATCTATCCGTCGCAGGTTAATGTCCTCACAATGACACTTGTGTTGGATCTAATATCTGGATCAGACCAGCTGAAGAGGGAATAGTCACAGACCCTACCATGACACTGCTTTCCTTCATCTTCGCTCGAGAGATCGCAGAGCTCAAGCTTATTTTGCTTAAAATATAAGTCTTCATTTAAACAATTTTTTTAATAAATTAGTCCATAGAAATTATAAAAAATATAATTTTGCTAAATTCGAAATAGTAATGTCTATTAATTTCAGTGTTAATGCTATTTGAACCTAGGGAAGGGAATTGAGTTTGCTCTTTGATATCTTTATAAATATGTAAAATCTAGTTCGAAATAACTAAGGAGTTGAAAATATATAAATTTCATGGCTTGTGATTATTATTCTAAGGCCACCATTGATATCAACATATCAAATCATCAGGAGATTTCTACATCTCACCATTATTCTATTTTAAATGTTATGCAAAAAATCAAGATAATATACTCTTTATATTAGGAAAGAAAGAAAAGCGCACTTGGCTGCATTGTTAATATAACACTTTGCAAGTCTTCTCTAATTAGTAAATTTTTCAAAATGCGATAATTTAGCTACGTGTTCTATATGTGAATGCATTTCATAATCATAACACATATATATCATGTCTTTGTCTCCAATGTTTATGAATTTTTTTGTTTTGTTTTTCAATTACAATTTATTTCTCAATATATCCACAACTTGGAACCTTGCTTAAACAACATTTTTATCACTTGTAACCTTACTTAAACAACGATATCCGATAATAGCTGATTAATACAATATCCCCATCAAAATCAAAGTCCTCATGGTTCAGTACAGGAAATACATTAACAAATCATTAATACATTATCCTCACGCTTTAATACAGGAAATACATAAATATCCTTGAAATCTACTCACACCAATAGACATGATATTATATGTCCACAGAGGGCAATTATTGTTTTAAGATTCATAATTATTTACTGTTTTTAATACTCCACACTGCCTTAATCAAATCCTATTATAATGCGATTAATTATCCGTTCTTTCAAACTTATTTACTGTTCCTAATACTCCATACTGCATCAATCATATCATATTATACTGCGATTAATCATCCATTTGTTCTTGAGGATGTAGATGGATCAGAAAGCCTTTAGTCAAGTGAGAAACAGGAAAGTAGGAGATCTTATCATCATCCAGTGGCTCCCATCTGCAAATATTAAGACAATTTTAGCACATTCTTGTAAAACACAATGTACATGTAAAATGTTCATAAAATTGATGTCTTATTGACCTTGTTGTGAATGAAGTATAAGAATGAAGCACATGACCTGAATTTGGTGATGAAGTGATAGAGAAAGAGGCCCAACTCAAGTTTTGCAGATGCATTCCTGGATAGAGCCTGAGCCCCCCTCCAAAAGGCATAAAAGAGGGGATCTTGTAGAGCTCCTGCAATATAAAGTCTGAATGATTACTAACAGAATTAGACATAGAAGAATTACTAAGAGAATTAATTACGTGAAGTGACGGTTTTTATGCTAATTAATTACATTATTTTCCAGAATCTGTTGCCAACGCCATGGGTCAAACTTGAGCGGAGAAGAATGGTACTTGTCGTCCAGATGGATGCTGTTCATAAGCACCAAGACTGACCACCCTTTTGGGACGACAAAGCCCCACCCTTTTGGGACGACAGAGCCTCCTGATAACACAAGTTTATGATGATCAAATTTGCACAGAAAAGATTAAAAGAAATGCTGGAATTGGAAGTATGAGTTTGGATTTTATACATTTCAAACCTTGCAGAAAAAGTGTATATACATAAATAAAATTGTAAATTTCAGTAGAAACATGAATATCAACCAAGAAGAGTGAAAAAAATATATTATTAAATTCCTTTAATTTTAATGTCTTCTATTGCTTCTCTGAAAACCGCTGGAGCAATGTTGGCGAGACGATGTGTTTCATTTATGACGTGGGAATTGAACAAACACAAACACGATCATTCATCTCAACACTATATATCTGGTCTCAAATATAACAATTATCAAAGTTTAGGGTAACTGAAAAAAAATCCACGCAACACAAATTGATAAAAATTATGGGTAAATGATCTTCATGAATTCATTTATATATATACACATATGTTACAAAATTTGTAATGAGGATAAAAAAATTCTAACAACCTCTCACCAAACAGTAATCATACGGTTTGTCATGAAAGAAGTAACTAATTACATACACATTGGGTGAATTTCAGTGTCTGGTAGTCACCCCAAGCGAGGTTTTAGTTTCTTGTACTCCCCTTTCTCTTTAACAAAGCATTGTGTTCTGCTTGTGTGGTGCATATTCCACCATCAGTGCAGTCGAAGATATGAAATGATTTTATTTAGAATACCAATACCAATACGAAATATGAAATGCTTTTATTTATAATACATTGACGCACCTTCAGCTCCCGAAGTGCCTGGGGACAGTTCCTGAGAAATTTGATAGCAAATGCCATCATTGAGGCTGAGGTCTTGTGACCATCGAAGAGCACGAATAGTACAAAATCTGCTATAATTTCTTCTGAATGCAAATATTCTTTCAAGATTTCTCCTAAGAAATCATTATGGACAACCTGTGGATGCTCCCTTCTATACTTTATACTTGCATAAATCTTTTTCATCAGAAAATCTCTGGCCTGCAGCGATACTAGTCATTACTCATCCGGTAAGAACCAATTAAATTAGTTATCAGGAAAATAAAGGTGAAAAGTATTGAGTACCTTCAATCCTTTCCAGTATGCTATATCCTGGATTCTAATGGGAAGGGCAACGAAAGATTTACAAAAATCACCGAATACTTTGCTGGAATGGTAATTTCAACTACAGCGTTGTCGGAAGCTGATAGTTGAATAGTGACCAAGTTTATTACAGAAAATAGCCATTGGAGTTTCCTCCGATGTGATCCCATCGCATATCGCACATTCTCATGTCACCCTTCACTACGTTCCTGTGTTGTCTATGATGCGATGTTTGCGATGTGATTGCAGATCGCAAATCGCAAGTTTCGCGTTGCGCGCGTTAAGCCTTTGCCTTTGTTTTCTGCGATTGCGACCCCGGGATGCAATATAATCGCACATCGCACATCGCCGCTTCTCACCTTGTCTCATCCTCCCGATAATGCCTTGCGATGCAATCCCGCCACTCATCTGCTGATCTGACGGCCCATATTTGTTCCCATCAAATGCACGCCACTGCCATACTCCATTTACGCACTTTACCTCTTTGTGTTCCCAAAGAAAGAGGAAAATCAGATCCGGGCTTTGCGCCATAACTGCTCACCAATAGCATTAATGAAAAAGCATGGCCAAGAAGGAAAGAACCAGCCTCGAGCCGGCCGCAGCATTTATCATTTATGGGTTTTCACACAACCGACTCAAGAATTACAGCAGAGACTCTGTCAGAGAGTTAAAGCGGTTGATGGACTGTTATGACCCTTGATGCACTATATATCTGTAGACACAGCAGTGTAGATATGAGTCAGAGCAAAGAATATAGATAAGAGGAAATGCACAACAGTGCAGAGAAAATTCTTTTTTTTGTGGAACTAAAGCATTCCTGTTGTAATCCCTCTGTTCAAAGGAAGACACATTTTGTAACAGTTCTTTTTTTCTTCTTTAATAAAAGTTTTTAATTGTGTGTTAAAGATCCTGTGTTTGAAACGAAGAATCGTTCTCTATTCGGTTCTGCTCTGTGTTTGTATTTTGGAATTTTACCAGAAAAAATCTCCAACAGTGGTATCAGAGCTAGTCTAGGCACTCAGTGAGTCAAAAACAGAGTTTGTTTTTCACTATAGGAGCTGTAAGAAGCTTATTGAGCATATTTTCTCTAGCAAAGAAAGTTTTTTTCTTGTTTTAATTATATAGACAGTATCTCTTCTTTACTTATATAGGGTAAGATGGCAGATGGTGGAACTGGTTTGACAAATTCTCAACTGCCACAATTTAATGGGAAAAATCACAGTTATTGGTCCATAACAATGAAAGCATTGTTTGCTTCTCAAGGAATATGCGAGCTAGTTGAAACTGGCTATGATCAACCTGCAGATGCAACAACATTGGTCGCTTTGACAGTAGCAGAAAGAGACTAGTTGAAGAGCAACAGGAAGAAGGATGCCAAAGCCATCTTTTTTCTCTTCCAATCAGTACATGAAAGTGTTTTTCCACGAATTACAGCAGCAACAAAATCCAAGGAGGCATGGGATATTCTCAAAACTGCCTATCAAGGCATGGAGAAGGTGAAGACTGCAAAGTTGCAGATGTTGAGGAGAGACTTTGAAACACTCAACATGAAGGAATCTGATACAATAGATTCATTCTTCACTCGGGTTATTGGGTTGATAACCCAGATAAGATCTCATGGTGAGATTCTTGAAGAAAGAAGGATTGTAGAGAGGATCTTGAGAAGTTTACCCTCAAGGTTTGAAGCTATTGTGGTAGCAATAGAAGAAACAAAGGATCTCTCACAGTTCACAGTAGATGAACTGAGTGCTTCTCTTATATCTCATGAACACCGACTGAGTAGAGGAATAGATTCCTCTTTTGAGCAAGCATTCAAGATTCAGATGTCTTTAGGCCAAGGAAAAGGTTGAGGCAGAGCAAATAACAGAGGTCATGGAAAAAGCCAAAACAAAGGTAGAAATAATCTTGCAAGCGCAAGTGGAAGGAGCTGCAATCAGAACCAAGATGAAGGTTCAAGCAAACAACAAGCTCATGGACAAAGGTATGAGAAATCCCAAGTCCAATGTCATTATTGTAGGAAATATGGGCACTACACCAATGAATGTAAAAAAAACAAAATGACATGAATAGTAGGCAGAATGCTAATTTTGCAAATGAAGAAGATAAGAATCCAAATATTGTGCTATTAACATGTAACATTGCACACGACAAACACGAAGATTTTCGGTTCTTAGACTCAGGTTGTAGTAATCACATGACTGGAAATATTGCAATGTTTGCCAATCTGAATGAAAATGTGAAATCTGAGGTAACAACAGGAACTGATAGTAAGATATCTGTCAAGCGTAAGGGCAGAGTCAGTATCCGAGCAAGAAATGGAGAACAGATGATTGTGCTAGAAGTATTCTATGTACCTGGTCTGAAAGGTAACCTTTTGAGCATTGGACAGCTCATTAACAAAGGTTACAATGTGTTCATCAAAGATGATATGTGTACAATCAGAGACATACCTCCAAGTAAGAAGATCATTGCACAGGTGCAGATGACCAACAATAGAATGTTTCCTCTCAAACTCAGGGCAGATTTGAAGGAAGGAAGAACTATTGTAGCTGTAACACAAGAGGTTTTTCAGGAAGAGGTGAAAGATGAGAATTGGTTGTGGCACATGAGATTTGGACATCTCAATTTCAGAGGCTTGAATCTGTTGCACAGAAAGGGAATTGTAAAAGGATTGCCATTGATCGAGAAACCGGACAGCCTTTGTGAAGGGTGCATCTTTGTCAAGCAACACAAAGAAAGCTTTCCAGCAGGAAAGAGTATAAGGGCAAAAGCACCATTGGAAATTGTTCACTCTGATGTGTGTGGACTGATGAAAATGCCATCATTTTCCAGAAATAAATATGTTTTAACTTTCATTGATGATTATACCAGAAAGACATGGGTGTATATGCTGAAACATAAGAGTGAAGTGTTTGAGAAATTCCGCCACTTCAAAACTCTTGTTGAGAAGCAGTGTGGGCATTATATCAAAGTGGTCAGAACAGATAGAGGAGGAGAGTACATCTCCAAATATTTTCTGCGTTTTTGCAGAGAGAATGGCATACAAAAGAAGTTCACCGCGAGGTATACACCTTAGCAAAATGGTGTTGCCAAAAGGAAGAATAGGACCATTCTTGACATGGTCAGAAGTATGCTGAAGGCAAAATACTTGTCGCATGAGTATTGGGCAGAAGTTGTCACTTGCGTAGTTTACATCTTGAATAGATTCCCAACTAAAGCTCTCATGAAAAAAATACCAGAAGAAGCATGGAGTGGTCATAAGCAAACTGCACCCACATAGGAGTATTTGGTTGTGTAGCATATGCACATGTACCGGATCAGCTAAGGAAGAAGCTTGAAAGTAAGGGGGAGAAGTGTGTCTTTATTGGCTATTGTGATGAGTCAAAATCATACAAACTCTATAATCCATCCACCAAGAAATTGATAGTAAGCAGAGATGTGCAGTTCATTGAAGATGAAGCTTGGGATGGAAGCTTAGAGAAGACAGTGAATGTGAAGACAATTGTGTCTCACGAAGAAGAAGAGGAAGGGACAACAGCAAATAATCCTTCCTTGGTGGTTCCTCCTCCACCACAACAAGTACAACAAACCACACCACAAGCTGGAATTCAAACAGCCTTGAGAAGTCAAGGAAGTGCTTCTTCAAGCACACCATAGGGATCAGAAATACCATCCAGTTCGGATGGAACTCCAAGCACACCAAAGAAGACAGCAGCAAGGATTTTGATCCAAAATTGTACAAGAACATAGTTGGCAGCCTCATGTACTTGACTGCAACTCGGCCGGACATTATGCACGCTGTGAGTTTAATCTCCAGATTTATGGAAAGACCGAAAGAGACTCATTGGCAGGCAACCAAGAGGATTCTAAGGTATGTGAATGGAACGAAGGGGTTTGGTATTTTATTCTCCTCTTCTCAAAGTTTCATGTTGACAGGTTACACTGACAGTGATTGGGCTGGAAGTGTTGATGATAAGAAAAGCACATCGGGATATGTGTTTCATATGGGATTGGGAGCCATCTCATGGGCTTCGAAGAAGCAACCAGTTGTGTCTTTGTCAACAGCAGAAGTAGAGTATGTGGCAGAAATAGCAGCAGCATGCCAAGCAGTGTGGCTGAGAAGAGTTCTTAGAGATTTGTGTCATGAACAAGAAAAGGGCACAACCATTTACTGTGACAATAGCTTGGCAATAGCATTGTCTAAGAACTCTGTTTTTCATAAAAGGACAAAGCACATAGACACCAAATTTCACTTCATACGTGAATTGGTTAACAATGGTGAGATTGTTTTGCAGCACTGCAGAACAAAGGATAAGTTAGTTGACATCTTGACAAAACCATTGGGAATGAAAAGTTTTGATCATTTCACGAAATGTCTGGATATAACTGGTAACCCAGCAGTTGAAATTAAAGGGGAGTGTTGGAATGGTAATTTCAAACGCAGTGTTGCCGGAAGCTCACAGTTGAACAGCGACCAAGTTTATTACAGAAAACAGCCATTGGAGTTTCTTGCGATGCGATCCCATCGCATATCGCACATTGTCGTGTCACCCTTCACTGCGTCCCTGTGTTGTCTGCGATGCGATATTTGTGATGCGATCGCAGATCGCAGATCGCAAGTTTCGCCCTGTGCGCGTTAAGCCTTTGCCTTTGTTTTCTGCGATTACGACCCTGCGATGCGATATCATCTCACATCACACATCGCCACTTCTCACCTCGTCTCATCCTCCCGATAATGCCTTGTGATGCGATCCCGCCGCTCATTTGCTGATCCGACGGCCCATATTTGTTCCCGTCAAATGCACGCCACCGCCAGACTGCATTTACGCACTTTACCTCTTTGTGTTCCCAAAGAACGAGGAAAATCAGATACGGGCTTTGCGCCATAACTGCTCACCAATAGCATTAATGAAAAAGCATGGCCGAGAAGGAAAGAACCAACCTCGAGCCGGCCGCAACATTTATCAGTTATGGGTTTTCACACAACCGACTCAAGAATTACAGTAGAGACTCTGTCAGAGAGTTAAAGCGGTTGATGGACTGTTATGACCCTTGATGCACTATATATGTGTAGACACAGCAGTGTAGATATGAGTCAGAGCAAAGAAGATAGATAAGAGGAAACGCACAATAGTGCAGAGAAAATTCTTTTTGTTGTGGAACTGAAGCGTTCCTGTTATAATCCCTCTGTTCAGACCCATTTTCTAACAATTTTTTTTCTTCTTTAATACAAGTTTTTAATTGTGTGTTAAAGATTCTATGTTTGAAATGGAGCGTCGTTCTCTATTCTGTTCTGCTCTGTGTTTGTTTTTTGGAATTTTACCAGAAAAAGTCTCCAACATACTTTACCGATCTCTTCCATCTCCTTGGATGGAGATAAGTCCAACAATTGTTTTGCCATCAAGTTCAGAATAAACTTTAAAAAATATCACATGTGAGACAAATGCAATTTAAACTGAAAACAGTTAGTTCACCACCATACATACCACATCGGAGACAAATCCAATCTGATGCCAATAATGAAAGGCAGGTTTCGTAGTTCAATTTGGTTTGATTTTGATAAATTTTTAATAGATCCATAAATATTAATGCTTAAATGATGCGTAGCTCTTCTACACTTTAAAGAATGCTTAAGGAATGCATAGCTTTTCTAGAATTTAAAGAATGCTTAATTTTTTCTAAAATTCAAAGAATGCTTAAAGAATGCATAGATTTTCTAAAATTCAAAAGATGTATAGATTTTTTTAGAATTTGAAGAATGCATTTAAATTTAAAGAATGTATAGATCGAAGATTTTCAGGGTTCTTTATATTTGAAGAAATTTTTCTCATGGAATTGTGTATAGGATAGTGAAAATTTTCTTATGGAGAGTCTACCGTAAGAATGGAGAGCATGTTCCTATACACAGTTACATCAGGAATTTTTCTGGAATTCAGAGCATGTTCCCATACACAGTTACATCAGGGAGTTTTCTTTAAATGTACATAGATTTTCTAGAATTCAAAAATATGTATATTTTCTAAAATTCAAAAATTATGCAACTTTTCTAGAATTTAAAAATTGTTTGAAGAATGCATAGATTTTCTAAAATTCAAAGAATGCTTATTCATATTTTTGGAATCAGTTTCTTGCTGGTGCTTACCTGGTGGCACTCATCGTGAAGATGGATATTCCCCTTGGCTTGCCACTGTGTGAATGTGGTGTGCATAAGGTTCTGTATGTCCTGTTGGGAATTTCTGATAGTTCCATACAAATATGAACAGAGAACAATGCTCTGTTTTGCACAGGGAAGCTAATATTGTTTGTTGAAGAACAAAGTTTTACACACACATAAAAAAAACTTTGTATTCTTTAATAAAAACTGTGTTACAAAAAAGGATCTTCCTCTTAAGAGAGGGATTACACCACGAACACTTCAGTTCCACACAAAAAAAATTATTGTCTCCTTGCAAATTTACTCTGTCTCTCCTTTGAAATTTTACACTGTTGTGTATAAAAATTTCTTACATTTAATGCTGTGTAAAAAAAAAAAAAATATTAATTTCATTCACGCTGTTGCGTTACAAAAACACTCTTTTTGTGCATACAAATTTTTTACTCACGCACTGCTGCGTGCTTCCCTTGCATTTCAATGAACAACAAAAAACTTTTTTTCTTTCGCGTTGCTGCGAGTTTCACATTACATTTCAACCAACAAGAATAACATTCCAATCTGGTTACCGTGCATTCTCTTTCAACAAAAAAAAACTTGATATATTTACGTTGCTGTGTATTGCATATTCCCCTTCGTTTTTTTTCAACGAAAAACCATTTAAATTTACACTGCTGTGTATATTTCACATTCGCGCTACTGCATGCTTCCCTTGCATTTTCATTTCAACAAAACAACATATGATATTACATGTTACTCGAGCCATACTCCCGTAAAATAAAAAACATTAAAATTAAAACATTTACCTACAATCTACGAACCATCGTAAATTACATTAATTTCATTACTGAAAAAAAAGCGGTCAACTTGAAAGTTTTACTTCATGTCAAATACATTTGTTGCAGGCGTGTACACAACTTGGTTTCAATTGATGGTGGTCAACCATGCTTTCAATCGGACGGCTGATGGTAATATCGCATAGCCACTTCTTGCGACCTTTATGCTGCGGGAAAAAAGTTGTTTTCCAAAACTCCTTATCCACGTGTCAAATGGTGTACATTATCGCTGCCATTTGAGGAAAAACTACTGACTCGTGAAAAGCGGTGTGGGAAAGTACTGGTGGTTTTCAAAAGTTTACGGTTGCTGTTTTAATGGAGCTGCAGTTGAAATTACCATTTCAACGATCCCTTTTAATTTCAACTGCTAGGTTATCAGTCATACCGAGACATTTCTTCAAAAACTCAAGACTTTTCTGTCTATTCGTATCATCTTTCCTTCCATCGCTCCCACTGCTATTCTCAGGCACTCCAGTCAATCCCGAGCCACAAAACTGTCCCTGGTTACTATTCTTGAGAATAAGAGTATTGTCTTAGCACATGGCTATATCCATTGGGACATGATCTACAGTTGTGCTTTCTAGGAAAATCAGTGGGTCATTTGCTCTCAGTTCCTTAGTTGTTCTTTCGGATGTCATAGCAGCTGCAAAAGTATTATGATCATCATGTAATATCCTCTTTCTCTCTGCCTCAGACAAGATTTCCAACCTTTGCATCTCTAAGCTATCCTGCAACCTTTTCTTTTCTACTCTTATGGTAGATTTAATTCCATATCTCTCCCCTATAAAAAAATCCACATGATAGAGTTCTACCAGGGTCTTCATCAAATCTTCAATCTTTTCCTCTGTCATATTGACAAGGGTGTTGGCAGTGAAGCCTATCTCAATCATCTTGGCAAGAGTTGCGTATCGAACTCCATACTCTTTAAACAGAACTTCAAGGTACTTCAATTCTTTTCTCCCATTCATGGGTTCTATCAATTTCCTATCTTTAATTTCTTCTTCGAAATGAACAGGGTCATCAACATGACAATGTAAAGCAAACAAAGAGTCCATACCTTCATTTGTTGCCTCTTTTTCATAAATGTCACTTAAATTTCTGAACTTCTTACCTCTTTCATTTGGCGTACAAGTGCTTGAAGAAGCACTTGAGTTTCCTCCTTGTGGTGTGCTTGGAGAAGCACTTTCATTTCTCCTCAAGGATGTCTCTTGCTACCCTTGTGTTGGTGCTGCTGTTTGGGGATGTATTTCAGCCATCTCCTCATCATCTTCATCATGTAACAAATAGTTTTTAACATTCACTGTTTTCTCTATGCTTCTATCCCAAGCTTCCTCCTCAATGAACTGAACATTTCTACTCACAATAAGCTTCTTGGTGGATGGGTTATACAACCTATAAGCTTTGGATTCCTCATAGTATCCAATAAAAATACATTTCTCCCCTTTGTTGTCCAACTTCTTCCTTAGTTGATCTGGAATGTGTGCATAAGCCACACATCAAAAAACTTTCATGTGGGCGACTCCTTGCTTTGTCCCACTCCATGCTTCTTCGGGCACTCTGTTCATGACTACTTTTGTAGGGCATCTATTTAAAATGTACGCTACACGGTGTACAGCTTCAGCCCAATAATCATTTCGCAAATGCTTTGCCTTTAACATACTCTTCGCCATATCCATGATTGTCCTATTCTTCCTTTCGGCAACACCATTTTGTTGCAGAGTGTACCTAGTGGTAAATTGCTTATGTATTCCATTTTCTATACAAAAACGTAGAAATTATTTGGAGATATACTCACTTCCTCTATCAGTTCTTAGAACTTTGATATGCAGCCCACTTTGGTTTTCTACAAGTGCTTTGAAATTGCAAAATCATTAAAACACTTCACTTTTGTTCTTCAAGAAATAAACCCAAGTTTTTCTTGTAAAATCATCAATAAATGTTAGTATATAGTGGCTACCTACAAGTGATGGAGTTTGCATCGGTCCACATAAATCTGAGTGAACAATCTCTAAGGGTGCTTTTTCCCTTACGCTTTTTCGAGATGGAAAACTTTCTCTGTGTTGTTTCCCCAAGATACAACTTTCACAAAGGCTGTCTCGTTTCTCTATCAATGGTAATCCTCTTACCGTTCCTTTTCTATTCAATAAGTTAAGACCTTCAAAGTTGGGATGTCCAAATCTCAAGTGCCACAACCAATTTTCATCCTTTGGTTTGCTTTGGAAAGCCTCTTGTGTCATTGCTGCTATTTCTTCTCCATTTTTCAAATCTGCTTTCATTCTGAGAGGGAACATCCTGTTCGTTGTCATCTTCACTTCAGAAATACATAGTTTGCTGGGTGCTTTATCCATGATGGTGCATACATCATTCTCAAAGAAAACATTGTAACCCTTTTGAACAAGCTGTCCAATACTTAAGAGGTTACATTTTATTCCAGGAACATAATAAATATCTGCTATGGTTTTATTTTCACCTTTCCTTGTTAAAACATTTACTTCTCCTTTTCCCATAACAGAAACTTTACTATCAGTCCTTAGTGTGACTTGTGACTTCACACTCTGATCTAACATAGAAAAAAGGGGTATGTTTCCTGTGATATGGTTACTGCAACCGGAGTCTAGAAACCATACATCTTCACTCTTTGCTTCAGCCATATTACAGGCTAAAAACAAATTATCTTGGCTGATATTTTCTCTAGTGAAATTTGCACTAGTTCTATTACTCATATCATGCTGCTTCTTCCTAAATTCATTTGCATAATGCTCATATTTTTTACAATATTGACATTGGACATTAGATTTGTCATACCTTTGTCTTTGAGCATGATGTTGTTCACTTTGTTGGTTGTTGCCTTGGCCTTGGTTCTCATTTGGATTGCTGCCTCTTCCTTGAACATTTGCTGGATTGTTTCTTCCACCTCTGTTTTGGCTTCTGCCTCTCCCTCTCTTGTTTCCTCTACCTTGACCTCTTTCTCTTCCAAAGAAAATCTGGGTCTTAAAGGCATGCTCTATAGATGAGTTTTCATTTCTACTCAATCTCTGCTCATGTGTCATTAGTGATGTATGCAGTTCATCAATTGAGAAGTTTGTGGGATCCTTTGTCTCTTCTATGGTGGTGACTATCACATCGAACCTTGAGGGTAGAATCCTCAATATTTTCTCCACAATCCTCCTTCCTTGAAGAATTTATCCATGAGACCTTATCCGTGGGACCAGACCAATCACATGTGTGAAGAATGAGTCAATATTATCTGATTCATTCATGCACAGATTCTCAAAATCTCTCCTCAGCAACTGTAGTTTTGCTGTCTTCACTTTATCCATGCCTTGATAGGCTATCTTGAGAGTTTGTCATGCTTCTTTGGATGTCTTGGCTGCTACTATCCTGGAAACACTCTCATGAACTGCTTGATACAAGAAGTAGAGGGATTTAGAATCCTTCTTCTTACAGCTCTTCAATAGTTCTTTCTCTGTCTGAGTCAAATTATTAAACTCATCTTCATCTGCTGGTTCTTCAGAACCATCCTCAACAAATTCCCATAAGTCTTAGGAAGCAGGCAAAGCTCTCATAGTTATTGCCCAATAGTCATAGTTTATCCCATTGAATTGTGGGAGCTGGGTACTATAGATACCCATGCTAGTGCTCGCTCCAGCCATTCTTGCACTCTTAACTATGCTTCAAAATACTTAACTGTATATTTAAAATAACTGACTACCAAGGACAGGAACACAAAAATTAACTTGAAAAATACCTTGGATTTTTTCTTGACTGAGTCTTCACTCTGCTGGAGAAGCTGCTGCAACAAGAAATCCTTCCTTCAGCTTCTTTGACACCTTCAAAGAGCCTCAACAAGCTCTGATACCATGTTGGGAATTTATGATAATTCCAAACAAATATGAACAGAGAACAACGCTCTGTTTTTCACAGGGAAGCTAATATTGTTTGTTGAAGAATAGAGTTTTACACACACATAAAAAAAACTTTATATTCATTAATAAAAACTGTCGGTTACAAAAAAGGATCTTCCTCTTAACAAAGGGATTACACCAGGAATGTTATGAAACCACCTCAAGAAAATATAGAAAGATAGATCCACGCCTTAGAATTCAGTCTCTTCGAGGGGGAAACCTCCTTTACATTACATAAATGAACAATTGTTGGATGATACAAATGAAAAGGCCTCATTTCTATATATAGGA
>APFE030057669.1:0-16119 GCA_000404065.3 Pinus taeda
TGATTGGAACAGCGGCTGGTCCCACTGGGCTATTTGGAACAGCAGGCTGTTCCTTATTGTTAATAGGGGCGGAATTCTTCTGTTCCATACCAGATGGAACGACATTTTGTTCTTCAGTGCTGGCTGGAACAGTCGTGGGTCCCTCAGTGGAGTATTGACCTCCAAGGCGCCTGTGAGCCCTTTTCCTTCTCATCTGATGGTATCCAGCCACATTTATTCTTCTTTTTCTTCTTATCGCCCCCCTTATCCTCAGATTGGCTTTCAAACTTCGAATTTTCTGCCGAAGCTGGGCTATGATATTCAGCAGCCTCTGCTGTTTCTTCCTCAATTTCTTAATTTCCCTTGCCTCGGCTGTGGGCACATGAGCGGCCCTTATTTCTGCTCTTCTTTCATCGAGGGTTTCCTCCGGTGTTATGGGGACGCACTGTTCCCGACAATCATTTTCAGTCTCTGTGGTATCAAGAAGGGGGTTTTCTTCCTGTGTCTTAGGAACGGGTTGTTCCTGGTCTGCGTTTCCATTTTCCTTCTCAACAACAGGGGAATTCTCTCCTCCTGCCGTTTCTTCATGCAATTCTTTATGTGCTTCTCCCTCGGAGGGTAATTCAGGGGGGTCTGCTGGACTGGACGGTGAAGCATAATCTCCCAGGCTAGCCAAGATGGTGGCCAGCTCTTCTTCGCCCATGGGAATTTGTGGAGGGCTGTCCCTCAATTGTCCCATTTCTTCCTCCTGAATTGGCTGTTCAGCGGCTGTCTCCAGATGGCTGGCCTCGGCCTCAGAGTGTGAGTGCTCACTCCCTTCCTCCTGGATTGACTGTTCAGTGGCTATCTCCAGATGGCTGGCCTCGGCCTCAGAGTGTGAATGTTCACTCCCTTTCTCGGCCTTTGCTCTGTCCTCAATTTGTTCCTTATTTTCCCCCGAGGGTTCCTGTTCTGGTGCTGGTGGTTCCTCTGTTATTTCGATCGGCTGGTCGATGCTTAGCTGGATTTTCTCCAGTCTGCCTCTTATCCTTGCCAACCTAGTTGACTTCCTACGCCCCTCAGGCTGTTCGGATGTACTGGCCACCTGTTCTTCCACCACCATCTTCCTGCGTTTTTCAGCTTGCTCAGGAGTGCCAGAGGAATGCCTACGTTTCGAGGTAGCACGTTCTCCTGTGGCCTGTTCCTTATGTTTCTCTTCCTGTCCTGATGCTCTAGAGGAACGTTTTCGTTTGACTGTTTTCGTGCTCTTCTTGGGTTGCTTGGGTGTACCCGAGGGGTGCTTAGGTTTTGGCGATTCTCTGGGCTTCTCAGGTGCTTCAGAGGTACTAGCAGGGTGCTTAATCTTTAAGGATGGCAATGCCACTTCCCCTCCTATTGCTGTAATAAGCTCCCCCCAGTTACTCTGCTGCTGAGTGAGACTGTGGCTCACTATCAGGCGGATCAGCCCATGGTGGCTAACCACTGCGTCTTCATGGTGTGCCTTTTTCAGGCATTGAGAGGCATCATGCAGTAATGAATTTAACAATGCGGGGAGGTTCACAGAACATTTTCCTTTTAATACAGCAAGAAGTTTAAGATGACGCGGTCTTACCACATCTTTTCACCCCTCGCAGGTGATGTAGCTCTGCACTACCTTCGCCAGCTCGCTCCAAGGTTCTCCTAGCGTTGCCGGCAGCACTCCTTTTCCCTTCACTGTCAGCTTCTGTCCTTCATCTTGGAAAATTTCTATGGTCTTTTGTAGTCTTTCCTTCTTTCTCGTCCATGTTGGTCCTGAGGCTGGCAGTCCTGTTACTTCCGCGATTATTTCCTCCGTGACCATTATCTGCTTCCCACCTACTACGGAATGTTTTTCCTGCAAATTCTGCAGGAATTCCATGGTCACGGTTTCATTTGATTCACGCAGGCGGCTGAAATAAGTTAGCCATCCTGCCCTTTCTAAGATCGCCCGCGCGGCTTCGGAGACTTCTAGCTTACTGGGCTCGCTTCTGATAGCTTTTCCTCCCATGGTTCTATTTCGGAATCTAGATGGAACAACAATTACCAGTCGCAAAGAACGTAATCGCAACAAAAGCACAAAGCATGCATGAAAATAGCTTGTAAATAACAATTCTTTGCAAAAATAGCATTATCATGCCGTTAACCCATATCGTACCTTCGTACCATATCATTTCCGAATGATGAGCTAACACGTGGCCGGCAGAGTAATGAGGTCGCTCCCCCCCCCACGCAATATGATAGGCTGTCCCAGCCGTCAAATAGAGGAAGGGCCGCCATCCCGTCACCAAGTCATAAAGAAGCAGCATATGGAGATTTGCCAAGTTTTCATATTAGACAAAGAAATACCGATATCGAGGCGAAGGATAGATCGCGTTTTGCATAAGCCTACGTGATGTGATACAAGACAGGAGGATAGGACATCTGGCGCTCATATAAAGCCTGCGGTAGTCATAGTCGATGCCTTTGCCATGATTGGGGGTGATAGGTATTTATGCAACGTATCTATGAACGTGAAAGATGTAATTATTACGAGGATAGAAAAGAAGTATTTTAATATGATCCTAATTGGTGTGAGTATTATGACTCCAATACCATTAACAGAGCTCTGCTGCCGACAAGTGTTCATAACCTTGGCAGAGTTGTTTGTTTCACCCTGGAACCATTATCCTTTGTGTATTGTTGAAGAGCAATTCTTGTCAAAATGCAGGTCATCATGCTAGCTTGGTAGCCAGATAACCATGATGCCATTCACCAGAGAGGCGCGAAACGTGGGCAGGCTGGCTCGTAATGAGACCCCCTGTTCCAAGGTTTGTTCACATAGCGAACCCGTTGGACCATTTCCCTGGTGTGGTGGCCATTGATGGGAATGCCACTTCGCTTCCAATCTTATGATCATAGTAGGCTGGTTCTTTAATGAAACCCCCTATCCTGCATTTGACATATAATTTTTCTTTTTATTTTGCTTTTGCTCTTTTTTTTTCTTTAAAACAGACTTTTGCTCTTGTGCAATTACACATAAGGGTGGTTCAGCCCTCCTTAAGAGTGGGAATGGCGGAAGAAGTCTTGTTATCCCAATAGGAGAATATAAATCTTCTGTTCTTATTTCCAAGTAATAATAGGGAAAAATTGCAGGGGTTCAACATGATAAAGATTTCCAATAAGGCAGAGAAGGTGAGACTATGACAGTCAGAATAATGAGTGTATGAATCCTTCCTTTGCTATTGCATCAATACTAGGGCTGTTAAAAATAGCGATTTATGATATGCTGATCTCGGTATGTCTTGACTTTTATGATCATGGCATAAGTATATAGCTGCTCTTTATGGCTTTGGAAAGAGAATGGACATCACATCCTTCATCTGAGCGGGGCGAATCAGCAAAAACACAGAAGTGCTGTTCCTCTTTTTGAAAAAGAACGGCAAAAACCAAAAAGTGCTGTTCCTTTTGAAAAGGAACGGCGAAACACACAAGAGCTGTTCCTTTTGGAAAGGAACGGAAAAAACCAAAAAGTGCTGTTCCTTTTGAAAAGGAACGACGAAAACCAAGAAGTGCTGTTCCTTTTGAAAAGGAACGGCAAAACACACAAGTGCTGTTCCCTTTGAAAAGGAACGGCAAAAACACAAGAAGTGCTGTTCCTTTTGAAAAGGAACGGAAAAACACACAAGTGCTGTTCCTTTTGAAAAGGAACGGCAAAAACCAAGAAGTGCTGTTCCTTTTGAAAAGGAACGACAAAACACACAAGTGCTGTTCCTTTTGAAAAGGAACGGCAAAACACAAGAAGTGCTGTTCCTTTTGAAAAGGAATGGCAAAAACCAAGAAGTGCTGTTCCTTTTGAAAAGGAACGGCAAAACACACAAGTGCTGTTCCTTTTGAAAAGGAACGACAAAAACCAAGAAGTGCTGTTCCTTTTGAAAAGGAACGGCAAAAACCAAGAAGTGTTGTTCCTTTTGAAAAGGAACGGCAAAACACACAAGTGCTGTTCCTTTTGAAAAGGAACGGAAAAAACCAAGAAGTGCTGTTCCTTTTGAAAAGGAATGACAAAACACAAGAAGTGCTGTTCCTTTTGAAAAGGAACGGCAAAAACCAAGAAGTGTTGTTCCTTTTGAAAAGGAACGGCACATGGCAACGGCGCCAAAATGTAGAGCTGTAACAAGGGCCTTTTTCACCTCTAGTTATCTCACATTACAAGTCAATCCGGGAACGTTTTTGTTATTGCGAAGGGTATCTCAATTTGAGGCGATTTGTCAAAGTAATGCTTCGTAGTATAGATCTAAGAAATACAAGAGTAAATGGATGCTAAGCTATGCTAAAGTACTTTTGCGTAAAGAATTCACACTTGGCAACTTTGTCAGTCAAGGGTACGGAAGCAATAACCCATCCCTTTAGAAACTGATAAAGGAAAAGAAACTAGAGTATGGATCACGGATCTGGGAGCATAATAGCGTCTGCTGTGTCTCACGACAGCCTTGATCCTCCTCCCACACAATATCAAGGAATGCAAGTAAAAAGGAACATCAAGAAAGCAGAATGAAACAGCAATTCAGAAATGGAATGACAACTCTTAAATGGAACAGCAATTAAAGGAACAACAGTAAAGAAACTAAGTCTCGCGAGTTCAACCCTCTTAATTCTTGGCACCAACTCTCATGCAAATAAAGGCAATCTTTTGTACAAGTAGACAATTAACCAAATGGAACAACAAATCACCATAAACAGGAAACGTCAATCATATACAAACATAATCTGAAATGATTACCAATAGTTCATTACATCGACCATATGCAGCTGAAACATTCCACCTATAAAATCTGTAACGAAAGTGAACAACTTGTTATGTGATCAATCCTGGAAATATGCTGCAAACTCGTTACAAAGATTTACAAAAGGGAACCTACTGATAACCAAGTATGAAACAGCATATACGTATAACAAATTATAGAGAACAGTAAACAAACCATACAAAACCAAACTATAATGATACAATCAGCCAGTGTCTGTTGGAGCCGGGCCCTTAGCTCTCAATGGCACCGCCGTAACTTACTTCAGACGCAGGAAGAACTTAACGCCGAATGTATTATATTAAAGCATCAATGATACAGCAAAACTGAATCTCAAAGAGACTCGATAGTCTGAGTATAACCAATAGTGCGGTTTATGAAACAGAAAGTAAAACATACACAATAGTCCCGACGTCCCCTAAGTCTTTGATGCCGCCCCAACTTATACAAGTAATGGCGGAGTTAACTAAACAACAAAATAATTGAACGTAACGATCCCTCAGGATCAAAGATCCTGAGGGATCTGTTAAACAGCTAACTCCGTTCTTTTTTCTTCCTCGTCTTCCGAACTGACAGTCCTTGATCTCATCCTGGAATGATCTGCCTCAATTCACTCGTCCTGGTCTGGACTTTATTCGGAATTAGGGGGACAGCCGTTATCTGCTCATGGGACTCTTGTTTAGCACCACACCTTCTTACTTTTGTCCTTACCTGCATGAAAGAAGATACTTTCAGTAATTGGATCATTCATATTAATTCCCATTGCATTCTCCCTATTGTATAATAAAGAAAAGGCTACAACTATTGCTTGAAACACTACTAAGTTATGCGTTAAAACATACCTTTCCAATGCTCTACACCTGGGGGCATCTCGATTATAAATCCGCTTGTGAATAGGGAGCATAACTCCATGGAAAATCTTGAAAAAATGTGTTTGAAAATTGGATTCCCACATGACCTTCTGGTACATGTGAATGGGAAGTGGATTTCTAATAGTCCATTTCCATCCCATGATGGGGAACTTTGAACTAAAACAAATAGCATCCATAACATAGGTGCTCATAAAAAATGGAGGGTAAATCCTCGAAGCAATACTTCTTCTCCTTCTATACTCAATAATTGTTTTTGCTAAATTGTCTAACAAGATTTGGGCCCAATTCATCATAGTTGCGTTAACAACTGTGTCTATTAATGACAACCACTTTGGGGATAACTTAGTACTATTTGGTCTGCCAAACCGTCTACATAACATAGCCACTACAAAACTATAAGGGGAACAAGTAGACACAGTAGTGTACATATCAATTTTGTCTTTCTTGATTTTCTCTTCATTATTCGACCAGGCATGGGTGCAATCTGCTCAGTCACTATTCTCTTTAGAAAACTTCTATACTAATTGCATGTTGTAGACAACTTGTGGCTCTGGTAGGTGGTACATAAGTTGTAGGTTGTACGGGGTAAAAGATCTGATGACCTCTTGGCTTCTCGTCTTGAATTCTCTGTCTCAGATGTTGGCTTCATTGAGAAACCATTTTACCATGTTGATATAAGGGATTATCTTTAGCCGAGCGAATATGCGGTGAAAAAATAAGCAAGCTGTCTCTAGCATAGAAGTGTATGAGGAATCTCGTCTGTCAGCTGTAACGGTTGTTTCCATAATTGTCGGTTGTTCCTCCTCTAGTATGTTGTACATAGCCTCCCATGTAGAAGTTCCTCCCTCTGTGTTGCATGTGTTATCTGTGAATAGGGGAGTCATCTCTATCTTCTCAGAGGATACAACCTTGCCTTTCTTCCCCATTGTTCTCAATGCTTTGCTTTGCGGGTTTTTCATGAAATGAAGAAAAACAACTATCACACACACAAAGATGAAAGTAAAAATGAAATAATGCAAATAGCTTGTAAAGGTGGTAAAAGAAGCATTATTTGAATGCACGTAACAAGATATTGTATCAAGATAAATGGATTTTCACACATAAATGCAGTGATTTCCCACTAATGCCCACGAATGATTTGTTATCCCTTAGCTTTATTGCTCATAAATGTTTGCGTTATAAAACATGATGAAATCTTCTAGGGTGGCGAGCCTTTGTACTGCAATGATAGTGATTGTGCGATTTGCGAAGCAATATCGCAGATTACAATATCACAAGATGTGCCTTTTAGCATTCTTACCTCGTGTTATGTTTCTGTGAGATGTGAGATGTGAGGCATTTGTTAGTTGTTTGACGTATTGCTAATCGCTAGGTTTATCCTATGCAATATACTTGACGGACTTGAAATATTTACTTTTAGTATTCTAAGGTGTGGATCTGGGCACCAATCGCATTTCACAATATCAGCTTGTGGAAAGTGCAAAGTGTTTGCTTGAATGCCCGAAATGCGATGCGATAAAAGTCAAAGGGTCATCGCAGTTTCTCATCTCGCAAATTTCACTATATCATTTTTAAGAGAGAGTTCTTTATAAGTCATGATATGTGATGCGAGACTTGAGCCTAAAAAGCTTAAGGACTTTTGTTTTTGTCGGATTTTATGATAATTTAGACCATGGAGCCCTTATTTAATCATTTTACTTGATTTTGGAGGTCTTTTAGAAAGGTCCTTTGGTGGGTTTTAGATATGCTATATATGAAAAGGTAAGTCTTTAGTAGTTCCCAAAAAGGTTTTGATTGTCATCTTTGCTTTATTAAAAAAAAAAAGAACTCACTAAATGCTAAGTTTTGTTTTTTTGGATGAAACTTATTAAAGGGTCCCCATTTATAAATGTAACATTAACTACTATCATTAACAAATGGGGGGTTGTTGAATACCACAACAACTTGCAATATGAACTTTCATTTAACCAAATAATAGTTGTATTCATATGTGCAACCATTCCAATATAGCATTTACAACAATCTCTAAAATGATTTTAGAATTGACACATACTCAACAATTCAATCATTTTCAATTATATATCCCATAAATTAAAAGAAAACCATCATTACATTATGTATACATACATTATCATCACTCTAAAAAATCCATAATGAAATCAACTTTTATTTTAAAAAATCAAGACCTAGAGTTACATATTTACTATGTCCTTTAAAATACATACTTGAGAAGTCAACTCATTTTCCACTTTGTTTTGTGGAATAAAGAAATCACACCATTCACCTCCATATTCAACCAGTTGTATTCAATTATTGTGGAAGCATTGATAGTCATTTCCTTTCATGACATTTAGTCATATAAATATTATGCTAGCATCCATCCCCATTTAACATATGCATCACAAATATTTTAGAATTCTTTTTCAAAATGAAGGCTTCTTGTCTTTGTCACACCCCACCCAGTATTAATGACAAGCAATGAGTGTAACATCAACAATTCCCTGACTAATCATTTCAACCGAGGGAAGCAAAAAAAATTATTTACATATGCCTTATCAACACACATTACAGAATGCATTTTTCAGATTTGAAGACCTTTTGGGTGGTAATCATGGCTTCATGCACACAATTATGCATTTTCGCGAATTATGCATTTTCTCAGTGCATTATCAAATATAATTTTTATCTCGCAAGTTCATTATGACAACTTCATCCATGTGCTAAATCTTTGTGTTGGCAGTTCTCTACCTTCACCATAAGCTTTCGAGAACAATATCAATCATGCATTCAAGTGCAAATGTATCAACCACCTACCAACGAAGTTCCCGATAACCACATACTACATTGAGCGTATGTGGCACTCCCACATCTTTGGCGGGTGGTTTAGGTATTTACTAAAACCGGTTAGCCAAACCCCTAAGAACCGCCAATCTCAGACTCCCACTACAAAGGCCCCCACCATGGTTTTCCATGCCAATCCACTGGTCTAAAATGTTGGTACGATCCCAACAGAGCGCCCAAGTGGTCAAGTGTGAACCAAGACCGTGTTCTCCTAATTTCAAACCTAATCACTAGTTTAGCAACTCTAGTTTTCATGGTGCTATGATAGGCATGATTCTAACACATTGCAAAAGTATGAACTGGTGTGGAGGTTGCGAGACCCGTCCACATCATAACCAAACCCACCTGTGACTTGTGATCAATCGTTTAATTGGTTCGTTTATTTTCGTGCGGAAGGGTGTATACATAATCCATGGATTTGAGGGCTTAGTGCATGATCTGTATGGGCATACATTACCACCCTTTTTCACCTTTCAGACTCAGGCAGGCAGGTAAGCTCCACGACTGTTTCATGCGCAGGTGGGACTCAGGCGGGGAGAAGGCGACGTCAGTTGAAAATTCAAAGTTAGAGATGTGGCAGTTTCCTTCCTGGACATTTTAAATATGAAAACGAAATAAGTTTATAGGACTATCTTGGACCCAATTATTCTGATGTGCTGGCAGTAGAGCTGGCGCAGGTGTTGGTGGAGGTGCTGGCGGTGGAGCAGGTGCAGGTGTTGGAGAAGGAGCTGGTGGTGGAGATGTTGGTGAAGGAGCTGGCGGTGGAGCGGGTGCAGGTCTTGGTAGAGGAGCTGGAGGAGGGTTTGGCGGAGGAGCCCGTGGTGGCGTAGGAGGAGGATTCAGAGGAGGAGCTGGTGGTGGTGGAGGGCTCGAAAGCGGAGCCAGTGATGGATTTGGAGGAGGTGCTGGTGGGGGTGTCAGCGTTGGATTAATTTGAGTTATCAGTCAGTTATGCAATTACATCAGGAAACTGAAAATTTTATTTCATTGTGTTACAGGTTGGGAGATTCCGATTTGTAGAATATACATGCATTTTGTTGTTAGCATGTGATTTGCAACAATATTTTGTTCTCAGTATAAATAAATTTTGTGTGAGCTTAATATCATATAAATATCATATATATGGACTTATTACCTATTAAATCATCATGCAAACTTGAAAATTATTTGATTATCATATAAATATAATATATATGGACCTGCTAAATCATGGTGTCTATAAAGATCAGCATAAAGAATGATTCAGATCATTATGTTTCAGAATTTTCCCTGCAAATATTCATGTTGGAGTAAACTGTCCATTCAGCTCAATATCTGGAAGGTGTTATGCTTATGCTCAACTAATTTGTAATTGGCGATTCTAGATTCTCATAATGAAGTATGACAAGTTTGTTCTACATATGCTATTTTTGTGTCTTTGTTATGCTTTTACTGAGTTGATTTGCATACTATTTTTGAGTCTGTATTATGCTTTTATTAAGTTAATTTTCATATGTGGCTTGTTTTTCTTGTTATGTTTGATATGTAAATAGTGACTATAGGGGAGAGATGTCTAATGTAATGTTGTGTAGGGATCAGTAATTGATATAGTACTGGTCTCGCCAAACCACCAGAAATTAAGAGATGTACAACCAATATTTAAATAAAAATAAATAACATTAAGTGCAACTATGTTTTAATTTATGTCCAAAATTTCCCAAAACATTGAGTGGGCCTACGACTTTCCATAAATAGTATCTTAAGAGTACAAATCATATTTACCCAATTAGAAAACAGATAAAACCATAAATCCTTCCAAAATGATTTATTCTAGAAGTACAAAGTAGTAGTCACTTCAACCCCCACTCATTAGATCTGATGCTATGTATCCCAAATTAATATCCATACCTTCACATAATAAAAGTGAATGTATGTCACCCATAATTGTTGTGGTGTTCATAATAAAAGTGAATGTATGTCACCCATAATTGTTGTGGTGTTCAACATTTAAACCCATAGTGTTCAATAAATGACACCCAACTTAATAACTTCAATAAATGACACACAACCCATTCTATTTCTCATTAAAACAAATCAAACCAAATAGATCAACAAAAACAAAATTCTCATCCATTGGATCACATCCAAATCAATCTAGATCAATCATTCAAAATGAACTCAGTGCAATCCATGTCCATCCTTGCCACCAATTAAATTCAAATGCAAAAAAATATAAAATAAGTTCAACCATTGTTGAAGTTGCATGTTTAGCATTCAAACTATTCACCAGCCCTGGAGACAATCCATCAGAAAACATTTGACAGTATATTCAGGTTAGTTATTTCAATGACAACACATTTTTCTTACCGATTTATTTTCATTTCTCACAATTTTATTTTAGTTTTCTTATAGTTTTATTTTCATGAAAATATATATATTGTCTATTTTTCTATGTTCTTAATCATTTTCAAGTTGATTGGAAAATATGACACAACCATAATGACTAGTATGGCTAGCTACAGATGAAAAAAAACAGAACTAGTGGAGCTAAACTTTAAATTGAACTGAAAACTACATATTCTAATCCTCAAACCACATATATTCATTTCTTCTTTTATTGAAAATAAATATTTCATTAAAATTTTTTCATGAGCAAAAATAAGTCCAAAAATCAATGTGTGATAGACAATCTAGATCAACATCTTAACCAAAAAAGGAACTAGGTGACAATTTTATAGTTGAAATTCCTCTTAGAGCTTCCTTCATGTCTGAAGAGTGTTAGCTATAGGAATAACAATAGTATTGACATTAGATCTGTAAGTTGCCAAAGAACCCAAAGAGGTTTATGAAGCATTATTGTCAACAATAAGTAGAGGGGTATGCTCATAGTACCAGAAGAAGGTGGAAACCTAGGGAAAAAAAGAAATGCAGAAGTCAATGAAGCATTACAGTCAACAATAAATAGATGGGTTTGCTCATATGACAAGAATATAGAAACCCAAATGTTCTTTTGGGCAAATTCAATACTAAAAGCATGCAAATATGTGAGTAGAAGCAAACATGATAATGATATCAAAAGGAATGAAAATGGCTTAGATGATAAGAATGTAGAAACCCAAATGATCTTTTGGGAAAATTCAATATTAAAAGCATGCAAATATGTGAGTAGAGGCAGACATGATAATGATATCAAAAGGAATGAAAACGATGCAGCATTAAATCATTTGTCATGCAACCTAACAATAACTAATTGCAAGAAGGTGGTAATGGAGGAGAAAAATAAGTTATGAATAGGATCCCATTTGAAGCAAAGTGTGAAAAGGCTTTCGTATATATCTTATGATGTAATTCATATATCTATGCAGGTTGGCATTTTTGTGGATGATCTTTCATTGTCAAATCTAGAGTTCTCTCGAAGAAAAAAAATAAATATCGTTCAAATCTTGGTATTTAGAGACCTAATGAAACTAAACAATATTGAAAAAAATGAGGCTAAACAATTTAATTCAAATAATAGTTTATAAAAAATAACTAAACAAGATCAACATCTTAACCAGAAAGATCACTTTGTTTAGTTGAAATTCCTAGGATGTCTATGAGTGTCTCCAAAAGTGCCAGACTTTAAATGGAGACTTCACAGTTTTCAAAATTTAAGGATTAAATTCAATTGAAACAACAGTAAGCCAATGCACTTTATAGCTAGGTCCAAGAACACATCTAAGGCTACCCTTAGCAGCCAAACAACTTGCAAAATTACCATGTCTTTCCAATCCAAACCTAGGATGTATGTGGTCACTATGAATAACAATAATGACAAACATGAAGCTAAACAAATTAATTCAAACAACAATAACTACTAGATCAACATCTTAACTAGAAAAGGAACCAGGTGTCACTTTTTATAGTTGAAATTACTCCTAGAGCTTCCTTTATGTCTGAAGAGTATTATCTATAGGAATAAAAATAGTATTGGCATTAGGTCTCTAAGTTGCCAAAGAACCCAAATGAGAATTCAAGGATAGACCCAAAGAAAACAAACAATGCAGAAGTTTATGAAGCATTACAATCAACAATAAGTAGAGGGGTATGCTCATAGTACCATAAGAAGGTGGAAACCTAAGGAAAAAAAGAAATTCAAAAGTTTATGAAGCATTACAATCGAGGGATATGCTCATAGTACCATAAGAAGGTGGAAACCTGAGGAAAAAAAGAAATGCAGAAGTTTATGAAGCATTACAATCAACAATAGAAAGATGGGTCTGCTCAGATGACAAGAATATAGAAACCCAAATGATCTTTTAAGCAAAATCAATACTAAAAGAATGCAAATATGTGAGTAGAGGCAGACATGATAATGATATCAAAAGGAATGAAAATGGCTCAAATGAAAATAATGTAGAAACTCAAATGATCATTTGGGAATCTCCAATACTAAAAGCATGCAAATATGTCAGTAGAGGCAGACATGATAATGATATCAAAAGGAATGAAAATGGTGCATCATTGAATCATCTGTCATGCAACCTAACAATAAACTAACTGCAAGAAGAAGGTAATGGAGGATAAAATTAAGTTATGAACATGATCCCATTTGAATCAAAGTGTCAAAAAGGATTTCGTATATATCTTATGATGTAATTCATATATCTATGTAGGTTGGAATTTTTGTTGATACTCTTGCATTGTTCTTGTCTCAAAGAAAAAATATAAATATTGTTCAGATCTTGGTACTTAGACCCCTAATGAAACTTAAAAATATTGAAAAACATGAGGCTAAACATTTTAATTCAAATAACGATTTATAAAAAATGAACTAAACCACATCAACACCTTAGCCAGAAATATCACTTTGTTTAGTTGAATTTCCTAGGATGTCTGTGAGTGTCTCCAAAAGTGTTAGACTTTAAATGGAGACTTTACAGTTTTCAACATTTAAGGATTAAATTTAATTGAAACAACAGTACGCCAATGCACTTGATAACTTGGTCCAAGAACACATCTAAAGCTACCCTCACTAGCCAAACAACTTGCAAAATTACCATGTCTTCCCAATCCAAACCGGGGATGTGTGTGGTCACTATGAATGAAAATAATGACAAACATGAGGCTAAATAAATTAATTCAAACAACAGTAACTACCAAATCAACATCTTAACCAGAAAAGGAACGAGGATAGTGCCAAAGAAAACAAGCAATGCAGAAGATTATGAAGCATTACAGTCAACAATAAGTAGAAGAAGGTGGAAACAAGTAGTAGTTTTCCAAGTACAAATATAGTCATGGTATTTTCAGTGTAAAAACGAATTATCATAACAACAATTGCTAATAATTTTGAAGACATACAACAAATTCATTCTGTAGATTTGATTTTTCAAGGGTACTAACATACATGTTGATAATTTCCTATAATAAAGCATAATTTTTTTTGGCTTGTATGAAAGCATAATTTTCAAATATTATTAACTAAAATCATGCAATAATTATGTTGGTTGTTGCATCTATGGAAAGAGTTAGTTATGTTTCTCGTACAAGGATAAGTGGAAGGAGAGTGACAAGGGGTGCCCAACTACGATGCCCTTCGTCGAATGAGGACAGGACGCGTGATGTGAATGTCAACAATGCTCCAAGAACGTTGTTGAGGATGACCATGCAACTGAAGTTGATGTTGTCACACCATCACCCACAAAGCCACCGTCAACAGTCGTCCAAGGGGAAAGTTCAACTAAAAAGATCAGTGCTATAAGAGGTTGGAAAAAAGAAGAAATGTTAGTTGCAATTAACGACATAGAGTTTAATGGATATTCAGTTTGGGCATCTGCAAAAAAGCATGGTATTCCTCCCTCATCAATACATTATTGGATAAATGGGTTGACTCATACAAAACGTAGTGGGCCTCTTACAATTATGACTAAAGAGGAGGAGGCTAAGGTGGTTGAGTGGTGTAAAGAGATGGCTCAATTGGAACATGGGATAGAGTTGATAGTACTCAAACCCATATTTGTTCAAATCTATCAAGGGAAGCCAAACCCATTCAAATATGGGTTTTCAATAAAACATGGTGGTTTGGGTTTAAAAAAAAGCATCCACACCTTGTATTGTATATAGTTGAGGGCCTTGGCAGAGACAAAGCATTAAATTTGCACCCTACAGTTGTATGTAAGTTCCATGACACTCTTTCTAGTGCTTACAATAACATTTTTATGGTGCAAACTATATATGGAACTATGATGAAACAAGTTTATAGGCAGGAAGGAATTGACACTCTTTCTAGTGCTTAATATAACATTCTTATGGTGTAGACTATATATGGAACTATGATGAAACAAGTTTATAGGCAAGAAGGAATTGTGACATGCGGGTAATTGCCAAGAGAGGGAGTCAAAACGTGCCAAATATTTTTCCTAAGAGAAGGGAGTGGATAAATATTTTATGGTGTGTCAATACAATAGAAACTTCAATCCTAACATTTTATCTATTCAAAGGTAAAAATCAACTAAAAAACTTGTTGGGTGTGGAGCCTAATTATCTTTTTTATTCAGAGGTATCGCCGCATTGGACCCCAGTTCATAATGGGGTGGCAATGTCGCACGTCTTTGCACGCCGCTAGAGGTTGTAAAATGTTGTAATTTCGTAGTCAATCTAGGCCATTCATTAGGCAGAAATATGACGGTAGAATTTATGTTTAATTTAGGTGTTTTCCCCTAGAAGGCAACCCCTCGCTATATATGAGGGAATAGTATTGCAACTATGTAGATGTGTATTATAAGCGAGAAAGAGAGAGGAGATTGTGTGAAAGTGAAGAGGGAATTACAGGGGATCTATTGTAGGTTGTATCTCTTCATTTTGCTAGATAATATAAAAGGAAAGACTGGTTGTTTCTCTGTGGACTTAGCCAAAATTGGGTGAACAACGTATATTTGTGTCTCTCTTGTTTTATGTTTTTTCTATGTTTATATTTCTGCAATATTTTAATGTGTTCCATTGCTTAGTAATATATAATTTTCTAACAACTAGTATCAGAGCCGAAGGTCTATTTGCTTGATAAAATCACAGGAGAGAAGGGTTCCTAGTTTGATTGGGAGCAATGGCAGAAGATGGTAGGTTTAGGTTCGAAAAAATTAACGGCCAAAACTACTAGTTGTGGAAGATGCAGATGGAAGATTACTTGTATCAGAAATATTTGTACCTACCATTGAGAAAAAAGACAAAGAATCTGACGAGTATGACAAACATATAATGGGATATTCTGTTAGAAAATTATATATTACAGAGCAATGGAACACATAAAATATTGCAGAAATATAAACACAGAAAATACGTAAAACAAGAGAGACATATATATACGTGGTTCACCCAATTTGGGCTACATCCACGAATAAATAGCCAGTCCTTTCTTTTGTATTATCCAGAAAAATGAAGAGATACAACCTACAACAAATCCATTGTAATTCCCTCTTCACTCTCACACAATTTCCTCTCTCTTTCTCACTAAAAATACACATCTACATAGCCGCAATACAATTCCCTCATACAAAGTGAGGGGTTTCCTTCTAGGGCAAAAAACCCTAAATTAAACATAACTTCTACCGTCAAATTTCCACCTAATGAATAGCCCAGATTGACTATGAAATTACAACATTCTACAAGGTAATTTTACATTTATTTCTAGTTTT
>APFE030057669.1:16139-56513 GCA_000404065.3 Pinus taeda
CCCCCCCGGACCCCCCTTTCAATGCAAATAGCGGGCAACGTTGCCACCACATTACGAATTGGGGTTCAGTGTGGCAATACCTTTGAATAAAGAAGATAATCAGGCTCCATACCTAACATATTCTCGACAGAAAGGCACTTGGAACAATACAGTTGTGCCTAGCAGACCTAGTAGCCTTTAATATTTCACTGGAAATGACAACAGAGGGTTTAATGTCTAAATTGACCAAGCTGTATGAAAAACCCTCAGCCTCAGATAAGTTATTTCTTATGAAGCGTTTATTTAATATGAATTTTTCAGAAGGTGGATCTATTGCTGATCATTTAAATGAATTTAATATAGTTACCAGTCAGTTGAGTTGTGTAGGGGTGACATTTTATGATGAGGTTAGGGCTTTGTTATTTCTATGCTCCTTGCCAAAAGGTTGGAATGGTTTAGTTATGGCCATTAGTAACTCTATCTATGGATCTACTACTTTAAAATTTCATGATGTTGTTGGTGCAATCCTTAGCGAGGAAATGCGACGGAAAAGCTCTGGTGAGACATCAGGTAATGCTTTAACTATAGAGACTAGGGGAAGAAAAATGGAAAGAGGAAAGAGCACAGGATATCACAGTAAGTCAAGGAAAGGCAGATGCAAGTCTAGATCAGGGATAGTTTGATGGAAATGCAGGAAGAAAGGACACCTCAAGAAAATTGCAAGTCTCGGAAGGGAAAAGAAGGAGATTCACAGCAAGAAAACAATCATGAAGCGAATGTGACAAATGATGTGTTGCAAGATGCTTTGATTCTTTCATTAGAAAATATTATTGATGCCTAGGTGGTAGATTCAAGGACCTCATTCCATGCCACAACTAATAAGAAACATTTTCGTGATTATGTTCAAGGAGATTTTGGACAAGTTCGATTAGGTGATGATAAACCTTGTAAAATCATTGGAATGGGTACAACTTTCATTAAATGGAAAAATGGAAATCAATGGTTGTTGGAGGAGGTAAGGCATGTTCCAGATCTGAAGAAAAATATAATTTTAACAGGGCAGTTGGGAGGTGGAGGTTGTCTAACTACTTTTACAGATAAAACCTGGAAGGTCACTAAAGGAGCCCTGGTAATAGCAAAAGGAGAAAAGGTTGGTACATTGTATTTATGCAATAGTATTTCTAATTCTATTAATGATTTAATAGGAGAAGATATGACATTTTTGCATCATAGGCTCAGGCACATGAGTGAGAAGGGGATGCAGATTATTCACTCAAGAAATTTGTTGCCAGGTTTAAAGCATGTTGATTTTCAATTATGTGAGAATTGTGTTTATGGAAAATAGAAGAGAGTCAAATACCTCAGAGTTGGGAAATAAAAGAAGAGTGAAAAATTAGAGATTGTGCATACAAATTTATGGGGACCTGCTTAGGTATCATCTCTCGGTGGCTCTTGTTATTATGTTACTTTTATTGATGATGCAACTAGAAAAATCTTGATTTATTGTATTCAGAATAAATCTAATGTATTTGATAATTTCAAGAAATGGAAATATTTGGTTGAAAATGAGAAATGAAAAAGGTTGAAGTGTTTCAAATCAAAAAAATGGAGGTGAATATTGCAGCAAAGAGTTTGATATGTATTGTTCATAGAATGGAATGCACAGAGAGAAGGAGCAGAGATGTCATATTCACTGAAAATTTTTTGTATGAGAATCAGATGCAAGAAAAGAAATAGGAAAAAAACAAAGAATTCACAATGCTTGTTGAGATCACAGGAAAAGTGAAGGTGCCTGAAAATCATAATGATCAATAGTTAGAACAACAACAACAACAACAACAACAATAGCAACAAGCACCTCAAACACTTGAAATTGTTGTTAGAAGATATACCAGGATAAGTAGAACCCCTAAACGATACTCACCTTCATTATATTATGTATTGTTGACTAATTCTAGTGAACCAGAATGTTATCAAGAAGCAGTGAAGGTAGAAACTAGGAAGAAGTGGGAGCAACCATGAAAGAAGAGATGGACTCCTTATTACATAACCAAACTTGGAACTTATTCATGTTGCATGCAGGTAAAACAACATTGTAGAATAAATGGGTTTACAGGTTGAAGGAAGAAGATGGAAGTAGAGAAAGGTATAAAGCTAGACTTGTGGTGAAGGTGTTTGCACCGAAAAAGGGTATAGATTTTAATGAGATATTTTCTCATGTTGTTAAAATGACTTCAATTAGAACTATTTTAATTCTAGTAGTAGCTGAAGATTTGCATCTTGAACAGTTAGATGTAAGGACAACCTTTCTCCATGGGTATTTGGAGGAAGAGATATATATGCAGCGACCACAAGGATATGAGGTAAAAGGGAACAAGAAACTAGTGTGCAGGCTGAACAAAAGCTTGTATAGCTTAAAATAGGATCCAAGGAAGTGGTATGACAAGTTTATGTCTGAACAAGGTTATACTAGATGTCACTCTGATCATTGTGCTTATCTCAAAAGGAAAATGATGGAAGCTATATTATATTGTTATTGTATGTAGATGACATGCTTGTTGCAGGGTCTAACATGTAGGAAATAAATGTGCTCAAAATAAAATTGGCAAACTCATTTGCAACGAAGGATTTGGGTGTTGTAAAACAAATCCTTGGTATGAGAATAACTATAGATAGGAAGAATTGAAAATTAATATTGTCTTAGAGTGAGTACATAAAAAAGGCATTGAAAATATTTAATATGCAAAATGAAAAACAAGTTAGTATACCTTTGGTTAGCCATTTCAAACTAAGTAAGGAGGTGTGTCCCAAGACTCAAGAAGAAATGGCTTATATGTCTAAAGTCCCATATGCATTAGCAGTTGGAAGCTTAATGTATGAAATAGTCTGCACAAGGCCTAATATTGCACATGCAGTGAGAGTTGTAAGCAAGTACATGAACAATCCAGGAAAAGAACATTGGATGGTGGTGAAGTGGATTATCAGGTATTTGAGACGTACCATAAATAAAGCATTAAGATTTGGTGGTTCAAACATTGCTCTACAGTGATATGTTGATGCAGATATGGCGGGTGATATAAATAACAGGAGGAGCACCACAAGGTATGTGTTTATTGTAGGTGGAACAGATGTTAGTTGGGTTTCAAAACTCCAAAGTGTTGTTGCACTCTCAACCATAGAAGAAAAGTATGTTGTTGCTACAGAGGCTAGTAAAGAAATGATTTGGTTACAAAGGTTTCTGGATGAATTGGGTAAGAAGCAGGAGTTGGGAAGGTTATACAATGATAGCCAGAGTGCCATACATCTTGCAAAGAACTCTGCATTTCATTCCAATACTAAACATATAGAGCTCAAGCATCATTTCATACGGCTAGTGTGGGAAGATGGACAGTTGAAGCTCGAAAAGATACACACTAGCGAGAATCCTGCAGATATGTTAACAAAGTTGTAACCAAGGAGAAACTGAGATTCTGCTCAGTTTCAATTGGTCTTCAAGTATGATGATGAAGATGAGAAACAACCAAGTCCAAAGTGGAGTCATTGTCCAGCAAATGAAGCAACGGTGGATTTGCTATAATCAGTCTCCAAGTGGGAGATTGTTGGTTGTGGAGCTTGATTATCTTCTTTATTCATAGGTATCATCGCATTGGACCCCAATTCGTAATGGGGTGGAAATGTCACCTGTCTTTTTGTGCCACCAGGGGGGACGATGACGATTATTTCGAGCCCCCCCCCCGTGGCGAGGGATTGGGGGCAGCACCCCCAAAGCTAAAAATAGAAGTAAAATTTCCTTGTAAAATGTTGTAATTTTGTAGTCAATCTAGGTCCTTCATTAGGTGGAAATCTAATAGTAGAAGTTATGTTTAATTTAGGTTTTTTTTTCCCTATAAGGCAAACCCTCGTTATATATGAGGGAATTGTATTGCGACTATGTATTTGTGTATTTTGATAGAGAAAGAGAGAGGAGATTGTGTGAGAGTGAAGAGGGAATTAAAACGGTTCTGTTGTAGGTTGTATCTCTTCATTTTGCTCGATAATATAAAAGGAAGTACTGGCTATTTCTCCATGGAAGTAGCCCAAATTGTGTGAACCACATATATTTGTATCTCTCTTTTTTTATGTGTTTTTTTTGTTTATATCTCTACAATATTTTTATGTGTTCCATTACTCTGTAATATGTAATTTTCTAACAAAACTGTGAACCAGGTGCATGCATGGATGAATAAAGAATTTTTTTAAATTGTCTTTTTCACTTTGTTGCATCTATACCAGGTGGTGTCTCACCTAATAACATACACCTATTGATATTATATGGTCATGGAAGTCACATGGTTGTACAAATAAATGAGGAAGAAAATAATTTGGGCATTGACCTATTAACATTGCCAACTCATACCACTCACAGATTGCAATCCCTTGATGTTAGTATGTTTGGCCCTTTCAAGAACTATTTCAAGTTATATCATGCTACGTGGATGGAAAGGAATCTAGGGATTGAGGTGAAAAGGTTCAAGCTAGTAGAGCTTGCAAGTAAAGCGTTTAAAAGGGCTCTAACACCATCAAATATCAAGGTTGGCTTTAGGAGTACAGGAATCTAGCCACTGAATTATGATGCTCTTATGAATTATACTAGTTGTATCCAGGTGTTTCATGTGGATGGTCAGGAAGAAGGGCATGTCCAAACAGGTGTTGAAGTGAAAGAAGTAGGCGAACAGGATGATGTGGTTACAGTAGGTAATATGATTTCCCTCTCTCAAGGACACTTATATTGTGATGATGATGAAATTGTATGTGAAACATAGTACAATCATGAAAAAACTCACAGTAACATGGAGGTCATTCTACCAACTCAAGAACATGAAATTTATGTTGTTGATATTGTTAATGACATTGTTGAACATGAAGTTGAAAATAACCAGTTAGCATTGCCAAGCCAAGTAACCCCACTACCATGGCTGGCAAAAGCCATGATTAATTTGAACGAACATAGTGTCTCCAACACTGAAAGGGAAGTACCAAGAAATGAAATGCAGGTGGGAGGGGTGGAGAAGTTACTTCGTCGATTCCTAAAGCTACCAGTAGAGAGAGTATTAATGAAAAAAATCAAGAGACACCGGGTAGTCTTCATTTGGGCCGAAGTTCACAATTACTCACCTCAGAAAACTATATAAACCTATTAGTTGAACCTGCAAAAGAAAAAGAAAAAAATGAAATTCAGGAATTAAAACAGGAAAAGAAGGATCTAACCAAGAAGAAGAAGACAACAAGGATTGTTGCAAAACAATGTTGAGCATATGAAAGGCTTGGAAGAGATCAAGCAAGGCAAGAGAAGGACCAACAAAAATAAATTGCAAGATAGGAAAAGGAATCAAGAAAGGCGCAACAAATGATTGAAAAGGAACAAGGGATGATCAATATGGTTGACAATGATGCAAGCACAAATGATGAAACCAGGATTATGTAAAACACATTGGACAATATTGTAGATAATACACCATTATTCTAAGACCTCATAAAAAATCATGTGCCTTACTATCAAAATGAGGGTTTACCCACTTTCCTTATTCCTACCAAAGGAGTTGTCAATTCTATGTATGCTCATTATACACCTCCACTTAATGCAGGGGTTAGTAGTGCAAATGTGAGGTATGGGTACTCAATTCTTCCATGGTTGGAAGGTGAAAATTGGACTCAGTCATATGGCAGCAATTAACCATTTCCTAATCAACCCTTTTTATGTAGGCCAACCTACTTGGCTCAAGCAGGTAACTCAGGGAGTTTTGGCACTCAAGATTCTCAAGGCCATAAAGAATAAGGGTGTCATATGTTTTTGGTTGTAACCACATTATGATGTGGATTTTGGATGGATTGTCTCTTTTTCTTGTCACATAAATATTTTGGCTTACAACCTAGGTTGTTTTATTTCATATTGTTTGCGACATTATAACCAAAACCCATTTTAGAAGGAACATTTATAGTCTATTATAATGTAGAAATACTACCTGAGAATGAAAATGGGATTTTCTATTATGCCTCTACACATCAAATGATTTACATTACATTTATAACTAAATTGTATATATGATGACAAACGAGTGAATAATGAAATCTTGAACAAGTCACTTATTTTAATATGAATATTCCATAAAATAGTGAACAGGAAAAGTACCTAACCTCACACCACATATGAAACCTCATCCAATGTAAGTTAACTTAGAATAAAAACAAAGTGCATGTGCAGTGAAGCATAAACAAGCCAAATAAAACCTGAGAATGCAAATGGGATTTTTTGTTATGCCTCTACACACCAAATGGTTTACAACATATTTATAACTGAGTTGTAAATATGATGAAAAACATGTGAATAATGAAATCTTGAACAAGTCACTTATTTTAATATGAAAATTCCATAAAATAGTGGATAGTAAAAGTACCTAACCTCACACCACATATGAAACCTGATCCACTTTAAGTTAAATTAGAAGACAAACAGAGTGCATGTGTGATGAAGAATCAACAAGCCAAATAAAACTTGAGAATCCAAATGGGATTTTCTTTTATGCCTCTACACACCAAATGATTTAAAACACATTTATAACTGAGTTGTAAATATGATGACAAACTAGTAAATAATGAAATCTTGAACAAGTCACTTATTTTAATATGAAAATTCCATAAAATAGTGAACAGCAAAAGTTCCTAACCTCACACCACATATGAAACTGCATCCACTGTAAGTTAGCTTAGAAGACAAACGAACTTCTCCAAGCATGAGTAAAATACAAAACATGGAAAATAAAATTGAAAAATAGTTAAAGCCAAAAAAAATAGCCACTAGAACAAAATAAATAAGAGTTGATGAGTTGGAATAGTGGATAATTAATCTGGGTGCTAACCCTAAATAAGTGAAGTCACTACAAGATTTGGTCAAAACCAAAGACATTAAAATCCTAAAATTAAACAAAAATCTAAAAATACCAAATATTGGCCATGTTCAAGCTCCTAAATCGCAAGAAATATAAAGACTAAACGTTTAACTCCTACAATAGATTCTTGAAATGATTAATCATATTGAATTATATGAGCAATAGATTGAGGTTCAAAGGAAAGAGAAAGTTGAGAATATATGCAAAAGATCTTCATATTCTCAACCTTCAATACTAATAGACTTATCTGAAGAGTTAGCTAAGATATTGTTAGATTTGAGTCCCCGATGATTGAGGTTGAGAATTTGAAGAGAATAATCACTATTAAAAATGGTAAGTTAGATATTTTTAAAGAGAAAATAATGGAAAAATATGGAATTATAATTGAATATCATAAGACTAAAATTAAATTGCAAGGACACATAGAAAAGATATAGGGAAAATATAATTATAAAAAAATTCAACTCTAAATTTTGGGACAAATTAAAATCCCTTAGAGTTAATGACTACAATGATCATGGAGAAAATTAAAATATTGACAAAGAGGAACCCACTCCAACAAGCTCAAAAAACTTGTAATGTAGTTAAAAGAAGCATTGACCATTTTAGGAATAAGTTCAATAATATGAGAGAAATGGTTATACCAACTTGTGGATTTTTCTCTTTTTATAAATTGTAGTGCTTGAAATTAATTAATATAGAAAAGTTACATAGATATTAGTTTCATATTCACAAAGAACCTAACATGCCATACATCAACAAATATGGATACAAAGCAATATATAAGCTCCTCAATATGACAAGATACGAAAGGACAACTTAGATCCATCTGATATAAACTCAAGAAGACAACAGACTAAATCTGACCAAAACCAAAACCATTTCCAAAATGGCATAAAATCCAGATGTATGAAACAACAATACATAAATACATTCATTCCAACCCAAATATCTTTTAGTTGTACATTCGTTCCAACCCAAACATTAATTACAATTACATATTTTAGTTGTAAGTGTTATAGAAGAAGGACTAGGAAAATGAATTTCATATATTAATGAAGTCATTGCATTTAAAGTATTTGTATAAGAAGTTCTAATGTGAAATCTCATTATCGTAGACTCTATTTAGAACAATACATAAATTGCAGCCCTTCTACTAGCCACTGCATATGTTACCAAATTTTGGGAAAAATAAAAATCCCTTAGAGTTAATGGCTACAATGATCATGGAGAAAATTAAAAAATTGACAAAGAGGAATCCGCTCCAACAAGCTCAAAAAAAATTAAAAGAAGTATTGAACTTTTTAGGAATAATTCCAATAATATGGGAGAAATGGATATAACAACTTGTGTATTTTTCTCTTTTTATAAACTGTAGCACTTGAAATTCATTAATGTAGAAAAGTTACATAGCTATTAGTTTCATATTCACAAAGAACCTAGCATTCCATACATCAAAAAATATGGAGACAGAGAAATAAAGAATCTCCTCAAGATGGCAAGATATAAAAGGAAAACTTAGATCCATCTGATATAAACTCGATAAGACAACATACTAAATATGACCAGAACCAAAATCATTTCCAAAATGACATAAAATCCATATTTCTCCACAACCCAGATGCCACAAAGGAATGAAACAACAATACACAAGTACATTCCTTCCAACCCAAACATTAAGCACAATTATATCTTTTAATTGTAAGTGTTATAAAAGAAGTAATCAGAAAATGAATTTCACTCATTAATGAAGTCACTACATTTAAAGTATCTGTCTATGAAGTTTGAATATGAAATCTATGCATATTATCACTGACTCTATTCCAAACAATACATAAATTGCAGTCCTTCTAATGGCCATTTCATATGTTACCAAATTTTGGGGCAAGTTAAAATCCCTTAGATTTAATGACTATAATGATCATGGATAAAATAAAAAAAAATTGACAAAGAGGAATCCGCTCGAACAAACTCAAAAAATGTGTAATGTAATTAAAAGAAGCATTGAACATTTTAGGAATAAGTTCAATAATATGGAAGAAATGGTTATACCAACTTGTGGAATTTTTTTTTTTATAAACTGTAGCACTTGAAATTCATTAATATAGAAAAGTTACATAGCTATTAGGTTCATACTCACAGAGAACCTAGCATTCCATACATCAACAAATATGGAGACAAAGAAATAAAGACAAAGAAATAAAGACGCTCCTCAAGATGGCAAGTTACAAAAAAACAACTTTGATCCATCTAATATAAACTCAAGAAGACAATAGACTAAATCTGACGAGAACCAAAACCATTTCGAAAATGACATAAAGTCCATATTTCTCCACAAACCAGATGCCACAAAGGAATGAAACAACAATACACAAGTACATTCGTTCCTACCCAAACATCTTTTCACTATACATTGGTTCCAACCCAAAAATTTGGTGAAATTATATATTTTAACTGTAAGTGTTATATAAGAAGGAATTCTTTACCCTTGCCTTACATTTACTGAATTACTATACAACTTCTCATCTTTAGAGCTAGAAATGTCATCCCTAGAAAAATTACTTTATTTAGTTATTAGTTTCATATTCACAAAGAACCTAGCATTCCATACATCAACAAATATGGAGATGAAGCAATAAAGAATATCCTCAAGATGGAAAGATACAAAAGGACAACTTATATCCATCTAATATAAACTCAAGAAGACAGCAGACTAATCTGACCATAACCAAAACCATTTCCAAAATGACATAAAATCCAGATTTGTCCACAAACCTTATGCCACAAGGGAATGAAACAACAATACACAAGTACATTCATTCCAACCCCAACATATTTTAACTATACATTAGTTCCATCCCAAACATTAAGTGAAATTACATCTTTTAACTGTAATTTTTATAGAAGAAGGAATTATTTACCCTTGCCTTACATTTACTGAACTACTATACAACTTCTCACCTTCAGAGCAAGACATATCAGCCCTAAAACAACTCCTATATTTAGCCCTTATGAGGTACCACTATTAACTACGCTTCTCTTAGAAGCACCAAATTGGGTGGGGAATTCTTAGAAATCGTGACAGAGAAAGCAGAGCAAGCAGAAATCATGATAGAGCAAGAAGAATCATAACAAGCAAGAAAAAATTGTAACAAAGAAAGAAGAAATTGTAAGAGAGGAAGAAAATGCAGAAACCATGCAACAAGAGCTAATTTCCCAACAAATTCAAGTGTTGAAAAACACAACAGTGCAACAAGAGCTAAATTACAAAAATCCCAATAGTGATTTTAAGTGTTGAAAAACACAGTGGCTAGTAGGATTTAGAATCCTACCGGAGACCGTAGAAGCCACCATCGTGTCCAAACATCCCCCATACCTAGTCATACCTATTCTACGATAACCACACGAATTACCTGCAACCAAAACTTGAAAACATGAAAAAATTAGCATTTGGGCAAAAACCTACAAACAAATTACAACAAATTCAAACTAAAACCCATGAATTTGCAGATTTACCTTCGTGGGCCTCGAAACCTACATGTCGACCACCGAACTGGTTAGAATCTCCCACTGGCTCATTCCCAAATAATAGGCTGTGAGGATGAAACAACCAAGGTATTTGTAAACCCCTGACGGTGTAGAACGAACAACAACAACAGCAATGTTAAACCCCCCTCGAAATAGCTAAAGCAACCACACCCTAAACCCTAAACGAGAAAGAAACCACTACAAAAAGCAATGTGAGAAGCAGTAAAGCAACCACACCATAAACCCTAAATGGGAAACGAACCAGTGCAAGCAACCTCACCTAGTGAGCAGCTCCAGAATGACGGACAATGTGAACGAGTATTGGAGCTGAGAGGAGACATCACCCTGCAGAGTGCATAGCCCACACACCAGACCTGAATGAAATAAAATAAGGTAGTGAAGACATGCCACAAAACATGCAAAATGAAACCCTAAATGGGATATTACATGTTGTCTTAAATACACCCACCCACTGCAACACATGGCAGCCGCTGCTTGGCCTCTGTTTGTACGCCATCGCAGGTGTCTCCACCTTGGCAACTTAGGTGGACGAGAGGGTGCACAGATAATGGCGTCCCTCCCCTAGTGTAGTTATCAACGACTTTTCTCATTGGTGTCCTTTCTCGATGCCAAGATCAACCTTTCATATTTAATTTGCATTCATAACAGAAGTACGTTAATTAATAATGTCAAATTGTAACAGATAAAAAAGACTATAAAAACCTACCTAAACATGAATGTTCGTTTCTATAGTATTTAGAACGAAAGCACATGGCCGATGATAAAAACATTATTTGAAAGACAGTAAACGATGGATTAAAATCCATCCAAATTTAAGGTTAATCTCATATTTTACATTAATATTGATGGTCTTTGCAATCCCAAAATTTTAAGTACTAGCGTTTGCTTAGGTTGATGCCATCATTATCGTTATTTATTTATTTATTAAATGCATAAGGTTCATTCGATCCTCGCTATGTTAAGGGCAACTTCATGATTAAGTTTTGAAGAAATACATTGAATAATCTCCATTAATATTTGGGAATGGTAGGACATAGTTTGGCGAACTCCAACTCCACCCTAACGTGAAAATTTTCGTTATGTATGGTTTATTCAAATTGAAGAAGAAATTTAGTGATATATTTGTAGGTTAATTTTTTAGGATAACTTAATTAATAATTTTTATTTTTTTTGGAAAACAACAAAATAGAACACTTCCATTAAGAAAATGTTTTACGTACATCATAGTTTTTGTGTAATAATTGGAAGTTGTCATATATAGAATAATTTAATTAATAGTTTATTTAGTGAGAAATTCATTTATATGTGAGATGTATTTAATCAAATTTATTGACCTGACATTTAAGAGGGTAGCTTATTTTTTTTTTCCTAATAAATTTAAATCATTAATACAATTTTTTTATAAAATGTAATTGTTATTTATAATTTATATAAATTTTTTAGGAAAAATCATAAAGTAGTTCTAAGCAGACACTTTTTCAAATCATTCACTGTGGTTCATCATACTATTTTGTATCTTAATATATTAAAATAATTTTATCAATTGACAAGTTTTTTTATCATTTACACCAAAGGTTTTGTACTCCCTTCCACCAACGCGTGCACTATGCAGATGAACCAATGCATTGGAACTCATTGCAAATTTCACACTCTCTACTCACCTATTATTTCACATACTCCACCACACAAAGAATCTTCTTTCTTCACATACACCAGATCCATTCTCCCATGCATTGGTTACTCAAACATTATTTACCTTGTTCACACTGCAAAATCCTCATAGTATTGTTTGCCCTCGACTGCGATTGGTTGTCACGACAGTACTGATGTTGTTGTTCCTATCAGCGTGTTGGAGGTTCTTGGCCAGACTTGTACAAACAAGTGTTAAACTTCACGCTTAGCTTCGGTTACTTGTCCCATTCTCCCAGGTTATAGGAGGGCAGGGATCAAGGGTTTAAAGGGCTCAAATCCCACTTTTTCAGGTATATGTTGCAACTGTTAATTTATACTTCATTTTTTAGTGAGTTTAATTTTGGGTTTGGGTTTGGCCCTTTCAGTTATGGCTTCAGATTTTTAGGTTTGGAGAGTGGTAGTGGAATTCGGGTTTAGGGATTTACAAGTGGCCTCATTCCAAAATGGAAAACAATTGCAAGGAAATATTAGATTTTGTGGAAACAAATCACTTAGGCCAAGTCAAAATTGCTTCAGCAAACAAAACGTGGAAGTGGATTTGGGTAAATGCAAAACAATATCGGGGAATTTTAAAGCACGGACTTGCTTGCTTTAAATGGGAACAAAAAAGAAGAAAGCAGTCCCAGAAAAAGAAAACAAATAAGAGCATAAAAAAATAAAGAAGAGTCAATTATTTATAGTCCCACATATACACCTCTTACTTGGTTGTCAGATCTCTATGTCCAAGAACTGATGAAGACAAGGGCGAGGCTGGAAATTTTGGAAGCCAAAGAATAGGAAAAGAATCAAAAAATTTCACAGACTACACTTGAAAATCGATCTTTAATGGAAGGTAATAGGATCCTAAAAGAGAAAGTAACAATGCTACAAGAGGCTTTGGAGACAGGTAAACAAGAATGGGAAAACATGAAGACAACATGGAAAACCATGAAAGAATCAATGGCAGCAATCAAGGAAGTGATAATTTCAAAAAGAAAATCAGGTGGACACACAAATATCTCAGCAGGTAGTCATTTATAAAAAAACGACAAAAGAGATCAAGAGGACAAACATTCCAAAAGAAATCAAACCGAGATAAGGACACTAATGGTTACATAAGGATGGAGGAAAAAGAAGATGTCAGTGCTTGTAAAGCATAGGAAAGAGAACACAAAGATAGAAAATATAGGGGAACAAACTTTATTATAAGAGGAATAAGTGACCATGGAAAGAATGAAAGCACTCCCAATTTGACAAGAGACTTTTTGAAAGAGAAATTACATTGGAGAGGGAAAATTTGTTAAGAAATAAGGGTGGGAAAATTATGTGAAGAGATGCCTCGACCCATAAAAGTCATCATGGAAAGTGTGCAAGACAAACACTATCTCTTAAGAAAAAAGAAACTCTTGATAGGCTCACAATTCTTCTTAGATGAAGATCTAACTAGAAAACAAGAAGAGGAGAGAAGAGAAGAAGTGGAGAAAATTAAAGCAGCAAGAAACAAAGGGAAAAGGGAATGGTTGTACAATGGTAAATCAATTATTGCAATGCTTTTGCCTCTTGACTGATCTGAAAATGGAATGTACTTGTTTAAGGGTGCAAGGTATCCATTTTCCATAATTTCAAATGTGAGTGATACACTTCAAGTGACCTCTAAAAAGGTGAAAACTTCATATTTCTTATACAGAGATAGACTGTAGGGGCATTCACCGGACATGTCACCTCTAAAGAGAGGATGAGTTCCAGAGGCTACCTGGCCCTCTACAGGCTCTGCCGAAAGAAATAGCAAAGTAAACACTTAGAAGTCTTTGACATTCTTGTGGAATAAGACAAATAACTTTCTGTAGCTCAATAGGTGATTATGTGTGCATGCAAGTTACGTATATTTGATGTTTAACACTTTATATAAGTTTTGTTTAGCATATCATCTTCAGCAAATAAAGACACCAAAATGATAAAGCAGTTCACCCCTTCTGGGCTACATCTGCTGGACCAAGCCTCTCAAACTAGGCTTGTCCTCTTGTATTAAAAATTCTACAAAGGCTAATACAAGAATATGAGTGTCTCAAAAGACATATTTGACTATAAATATAGTATCAGACTGTTTTCCCTAACACTAAACAGTGAAATTTTACCTTATACAGTACTTTCCCCAATTGGCCCTGATGGCTCTTTAAACTTGCATGGAGAATTTCGAGGTGAAGATGACCTCAATTGGTTCTGAAACCTCTGCCATTAGACTCAGAAGGTCTAAAATAGTAGACATAGGCTTTTGAATCACCAAAAATGGATGAACACAGCCCCCAAACAGCTCAAGCACTGAAATGGCCCTAGTGGCCCTGAAAGCTTCCCTAAAGCTAAATAGTGAGAAGAATGCCTCAACAGGAAAAACGAGTTGTAGAAATGGATTTAAAATGTTGAAAACCTTTAGGAATGACCTTCATTCCACATTCAATGGCTGCACAATTCCCAATGTAGCTCCCAAACTGATTTGGCCCTGATGGCTCCTAGAACTTTCATGAAGCTAAAACACCTGCAAATGACCTCAGATGGCTGTGAAACCTGTACCAATGGCTTCATAAGGTCGAAGAGACCCACAATAAAAATAAAAATCATCCAAAATAGGCTTTCCTAGCCAAAGTTATGGCCCATTAAAGTTTTCCTCCTGTTATGCCTAGAAAAACTCCAGTTAACTTTAGTTGGAGCCAGTTAGGCCTGCCAAATATGGCAGTCCGCCCAAATTTGGTGCTCCGCCAAAATTTCCACCAACTGGACTACCAGTTAGCGGCCAGTGAAACCCGCATGTGACCGGAAAAATCGACTGGTGTTTTGCCTCGGATTTTGTGCTGGGTGGTTAAAGGTTTAGGCCCACGGTTGTTGGGCAACGGTCACGTGCATGGGGAGCTGGCCCCGTTTTGGTTTCCGCCCAAATCAAAATTTAAGATAACTTTGTTCCACTGACTTAATAAGTCTGACCCCTGTGGCTTGTTGGTAAGGTGTGGCATTTGGAGACATGAGGTTGTGGGTTCAAACCACAATTAGACCAAAATTTTAACAATGCCCATACCCTTGCTGACGTCACCCTGGGCCATGTGGCGGCCTCTGGGCCTACCACGTGGCAGCTTTTGATTCGCTGCCCAAAAGGAATATTCTCTAGAATATTCCAAAGAATATTCTATGGAATATTTCAAAGAATATTCTATAGAATATTCCTTTTTTAATATTTTTTTGAAAAATATTCAAAAATTAAGGGTTATTGGGCGATTTTGTTTTTGGCATAACTTTCTCATACGGCGACCGTTTTTCGAACCGTTTGCGGCACCGGAATCAGAAGGAAGAGCTCTATCTGATCATTTAGGTTCAAGCAAGTTCTAAGCACTTTCATTTTTGACCATTTTATGACACTTGGTCCTGAGCTCCTGATCACACCTCCCAAATGAGAAGGCTTTTGGTCCCCAAAAGCTCACTGAATCTCTGAACTGAACTGTACAGCACTTGAGGAATAGAAATATCCTATTCCGTTCAGCCAAAAGAGCATACTGATGCCAAAATGTCTTGCCTTGCCAATTGTCGTCATGGCGACTTTTCACTGCATAAGCCAAGTACTCGTCGAATCTCGACCAAGTTCTTTCGCCAGAAAAATCTGAAATTGCAGGAACCAGCAATGAAACTTGCTGATATATGAGCTTAAATATTCCTATGAACATGTGGACTTGCCAACTGTCACGATACCCATCCATGGCACCTCCGCTCCAGAAGAATCGCTGCCTCCCAAATGAGAAGGCTTTTACAAAGATGAAACACTTCATCATTTCTCCTCTTTACAATCTTGGAGATCAAATTAACTTTTTCCAGGTCAATATTACATTACATGCATGGTTAAAAACAAAGTAATCAACCCTTAAAGTTAATCACACATACATGTTTAAAATACAAGGAAATCATCATGATCCCTATGCTCATGCATATCATTCTCATGCATGCAGTTTATCTTTTAGCTTTCTCTTAAGTACAATAAAAAGTACAATATCCTCGATCACATGTACATGTACTTTCAAAGCTGAAATGAATATAACTTTCGCTGTGATAGAGTGAGTCTCATACTCAGCTTTCACCTTCATGGCGAAATTTTTGCAACACATAAAAAAAACATGCATACATCCAAAGTTTGTATGTACAAAAGGAGTATGTCTTACCATGTCAAGAAGTCCATCCACTTCTTACCAAGCCACTTCAATGGCAATTTTTGTTGCAGCAGCAGTTCTTCATGTGAATCTTCCACCTCGATAATGGAATCCATAGATCCACTTCCACCAATGTTTTTGTCCTCAAGCTGCATGTGCTTTGGACGACTTATTGGATGCAAGGTCCAACAATGAGAAACATGATGTCCCTTCTTTTGACAAAATTTGCAACTTTCAAGCACTTTCTAAGAAAGTTTTCTTTGCCACTTCTACTTCCTGTGTGCTTTCTTTTTCAACCAACATCTTGAAGCAACATGGTTAAATACACCACAAAATGCACAACAAAAATTCCTCTTTTGCTGCATAGAATGTCCATCCTTTTTGTCTTCGAGAGACGATGAACTAGTAAAGGAGACAACTTTCCTTTTCAGACTTTCATCACTGTGCTTTTCTTGAAAACTGTTTACATTTGCATGCTCACCATAAGCGACATGTTTACCCTCTACTTGCTGCAATGATGGCTTAAAACAATGGCAATCATCCTTAAAACAATTTTGGCATATATTAATTTGAGAACTTGGGATAAAGGTTCTTTTTAAATTTGCATCACATGCATTCAAAGATTTGAATTCTTCACCATTAAATTGTTCATATCCGAGACCAACATTCTTGGGTCGCTCCACAACTGAAATAGGATCAACCATGCCTTGTGCATGCTTGCCCAAACCTTTGCCTTCTTGATAACCTATCTTAAACATTAATTTGGACCCCATACCTCTTGTATGTTTTTCAAAAGAACCAACACACTTTTCAATTGAGGAAATTGAAGACAAGTTTGAATGATTTACCTCATCCTCATGCATTTTCTTAGACAAAGCTTCTTGAGCTTGAAGGAGTTGTTTCTCCATGTCATGCAATCTTTGGAGAATTATTTCCTTCTCATCCTTCATAGCCAACAATTGTGCATGAAGCTTAACACTTTTTTTCTTATCCTCAATGAGAATCTGCACCATGTCCTTCACCTTAATGAACTCATTCTTCATGTCATCATTGAAGAATTTTGTGAAGGAGGAACCTTCACTTGTGGAAGAAATTGACATTATGTAAATGGTAAATTAAACAAAAGAAACTTCCAAATAAGAGTTCTCAAAGCTTTCAATCAAATGACAAGCTTTAACCAATTGTCAAACAAAAACCCCTTCTTATTCAAGCAACCTGGTAAGCATCAACACTTGCAAGACAGTTAGAAGATCTTTGCACAAAAACAATCAAAAGACAACTACACCAAAGATTGACTGAAAGAGCATTTATCTGCTTTGCAATTGTATAACAAGAGCATTTCGAAGGCTTCCTGGCTCGTTTCAGGCTCTGTCTATAGCTGATTTGACTGCTTTTGATATAAAGAAACAACAACATAGCTCCAATACCAACTTGATCTGAATTTGAAACTACTTGAAAAAGGTTTGCAATGTATTCAATTCAGTATTAAACATGTTTAAAACATTCCCATGTCTTGCAGTAAAGAAACAAATGAAGTTTTCAGTTGTTCATGATCCATTCAAGCATAGCAGAAATATTTCCTTTTACTGTTTAACACATCAAAACGAATTTGTTCTGCAAAATAAATCAACCATAGATGCAAAAGAAGTTGATGAAGCAGTTCACCCCTGTTGGGCTACGTCTGTTGGGTCCAAGGCTCCCAAATGGGTCAGCCCTCATTTTGATTAAATGCTCAAAATGAAATTACAGCTGAATAGAAGTCTCTACAGGTAAAATAGACTGCAAAATTGGATTCAGAAACATGAATCCTTCAGGATTGACTGCTGGTTCACCTCCAATGGATACCTGCAACCTGAAACAGTTCTCACAATATTGGGCCCTAGTGGCTCCTAGAACTTACACGGCTCCAAAACCTATGTAAATGACCTCTGATGGCTGAAAGACCTGTGCCAATGGCTTCAGCACGTCCAAAATACCCAAAATCAAAAAAACAATCGTCCAAAATCGCCTTTCCTAGCCAAAGTTATGGCCATTTAATGAAAACTGCCAGTTTCCCCTAAAAGGACTCCAGCTAACTTTAGTGGAGCTCTGCCAATTATGGCGGGACTGCCAAATTTGGCGCTCCGCCAAAAATACCGCCAACCATAACTGCAGTTAACTGCCCAAAAAATGCTGCATGTGACCTATGGTTTATTTATATTTATATTTATTTATCATAAATCTTTTAGTTACCATGGTATTTGCCCCATAGGCTTGCTTGATATATAATTAGAGGTTGATTTCTAATCCTATTTGATATCTTTTTATTTATTTACCATGTTTTTTTATAAATTTGGTGTTTGGCCCATAGGCTTCACCTAAACAAAACTTCTTTTTTGAGTTTTAGTAAATATAAAGAGGTTTATGGAGTAAATATAAAAAGAGATTTATTTTTTTACCATACCTCTAGTTTATTTATATTTATGTTGAAAGGTATTTCCTCTATTGGCGATGGCCAAGCAAACACTGCTTAGCCCAGCCAATCTCCTCGTTGCATTTTCGCCCTTCAAACCAATTAGATTTGGACACGTTCGTGCATATTTTGACACATCTGGGCAAGTTTCCAGCTTATTTTGATAGGTTTGGGCAAGTTTCTGGCATATTTTGACAGGTTCCATCAAGTTTTACAGAATTTTGCAGAATTTTGGGCAAGAATCCTTCATCTTGGCCAACATGAACCCATCGTCCTGGTTTCTCCCACAGATTCAGTCTTGGACGCAGTGAAAACCTACACAATGCCTTATCGACGAGGTATGATTCCCCAATACCTGAGCTTCTGAGTGCATGTTTATTGCGATATGTAATTTAAATTAAGCTGCCTAGATGAATGATAGATTTCTCATTGTTGTTGAGATTAATGGATGGGTTCCTTGCATAACTGATTATTGTGGGCTGTGTCGAATGGTTCTGATATTTTCCCCAAATGTGGAGTGGTGCATGGTGTTGAAGTCTCTTTCATATGTGGATCCCATAAACCCTTCAGACAAAGAGCTTATCACCTCTTGAAGGGCTGCATTTTCAGAAAGTCTGGTGTTTCCAGCGATGAATGAGTTGCTCTATGTGGTAACATCTGGATGACCTTTCAATAGAGAGTGAGAGTGAACAAAACTTGATGCCATCCCCGACATTTGATATTCTCATTGTTTTTCTTGTGATGATCCTTGCCAACATAATCCTAACCCAAAAGGGGTTGAGTATGAACCACACCCTCTTAGCAATGATGCACTACTAACCATTGCACCCACTTGTGTTGCTTTCTGAAGCAAATCCGTAGCTAACATTTGAGCAGTACCAGTGTTATTGTTGTTATGTTGGCCATACAAGTAAGAATGTCAATTTGATTCCCATTGGTGTTTCCTGATGAATTACTTATCAACCCAACAAATCATAGATCAGTCCAGTCCGTGCCCATAAATATCCTCAAACCCAACCCAGTATTATTCTTTATCTCCATATTTGATGAATGAAAATGTTGGAGGCACTACACACCTAGGACCTTCATTACTGGCACATGCGGACACTTAGTTAGAGCATTCACTGATATGCAAGGCTTCAACATTGGAATCTTCACTAGATTGGTGCCTTTGACCGTCCATGCATGCATGGGACTACATGCAAGATCCTTTCTGCATGATTTACTCCCTGATTTGCTCCTCCTTTCACTCCGCAACTGGCTAGTTCTCTTCGGAACTTGTTGTAGGTGTCAAGTCCTTTCATTGATCACCACTATGACGAATTACCTTGGGATCTTCACCTAGTGATACATATTAGTTGACTCTCATGTAGTATATCATGAGCATTGTAACCTATTTTCTGTTAATCAATAATTCTTTTTGTTCTTTAGATTCATTTTTAGTGTTTTTTGCTCTGCAAAGCTGTGTGTTCAACGTTTACTAGCTAGATTCATCTGTGTAGGTTTTATAACACATATACATGGTATTAGAGCCCACAGGTTGCTAGATAAAAGGCACAACAATACTTTATTTTGCAAGTATTACAGCTTGGAGATCGAAGATCGACAGAAAATGGAGTTTCCCAAAGCATCAATCCTAACATTGTACAACTATCACAAATGGAAGGACCAAATGGCTCGATACCTTCGTCAGAAAGGGTTGTACAGGATTACCATGGTTGCAAAAGTGGAACCCACTTCAGCCATAGAGAAATCCAATTACCTCAACCGCATCGATGAGGCCCATGGATCCATATGCATGTGCATCTCCCCAAAGTTGTAGTTTCATCTATCTGACTGTCGTACTCCAATGAGATTTGGAAAAAGGTTGAATAACTCTACGGGAAACCGGGTGAGATGAAAGGACATATGCTCGAAGTAGAAGTACTCTCATTGGATCCATGGAACTATGACAGAATTCAAGAATTCTTCACCAAATATAATGATCTATTGCTGCAACTCAAGGGTTGTGGAATTAACAAATCCAAGGAGGAGAGTTGCCAAGTTCTCTCTATTATGTCAAAGCTCACACCAGAATACTCTTATCTTTGTGTCTACATTTCATTCAGTAAGGCTCGCAACAAGTAAATCCTACACTATGCCTTCTCTCAAAGAGTTCATGGAGTCCCTCACTTTTGAGCAAGATAAACTCATTGGCATGGGGAAAATCAAACCTCCAAAAGCGCATGCACTTACTGTGCATGATGGCAACCATAATAAAAATCACAGATCTGATTCAAATCAGAAAAATCAGCATAAAAAAGACAAGGGAAAAGTGCATTCCCATTGAAAGAAGAAAGGGTACACCAAGCCCTTCAATGACTCCGACGACTCCAAAAACGAGAAAGGGAAGAAAGCAAACAAATGCACCTACTGTCACTGAGGATTCCATCCAAAATCCTCTTGTATGAAGAAACAAATTGACCAAATGGCAGAAATCCTGCAGAAGCAAAACCTTGGGGACCACATCCCTCAGGGCGCCAAGAGGAAAACCGAGGATCTGCCACACGAGAAAGGTAACAATTTTCATGCTTTAGTTGCAATTAACTCTTCCCCTGATGCATGGATTATAGATTCTAGTGCATCACATCATATGGCTGCTGCAAAGGAAGTCTATTCCTCTTTAGATGCATGCAAAGGATCTCCATCCTCATGGGAGATGACTCACCTATTGAGGTCACCGGAAAAGGTAGAGTGGAACTTTTACACGGAAGCTTTGAAGATGTGCTTCATGTTCCAAAACTTTCAGTAAACCTGCTTTCAGTTTATCAGTCACTCATTCTAGCATTGGAAAGAGATTGGAATTCACTCCAGATGCAGTGAACATATATGACCTACATAGCAGCTCCAAAATTGCAATCGGTGAGGTAAACAATGAAGCTAGACTGTATACATTTTCTGAATTTATTGAATCTAAATCATCCTTATTGCTTACACATGTTGATGATAGTAGTAGGCTTTGGCACGAGAGTTTTGGTCACTTAAATTGCAAGTATATGCAGCAACTAAGCAAGCATGAGATGGTGGAAGGCTTGTCAAATATCAGTTTCTCCAAAGGAGTCTGTGAAGGGTGTGTCCTTATCAAACATCCTAGAGAAAATTTTAACATCGGTAAGACTCACAAAGCATCCTCTCCTCTAGATCTGATCCATAGTGATCTCATGGGGCCTTTTCCTCATCCTTCCTTCAAAAAAGCAAGGTATGTGTTTAATTTATTGATGATTTCTCACGGTATACTTGGGTGTATCTTCTCAGGGCCAAATCTAAAGTTTTTGTGCACTTTGAAGATTTCAAAGCACTAGGACATAGTCAAAGAGAAAGATCAAAGCCCTTTATACAGACAATGGGGGGGAATATGTTAACACAACACTTCAGAACCTTTGCCTTGAGTCCGACATACAGTTGCAGCACACAGTTCCATACACTCCGCAGCAGAACGGAGTTGCTGAGAGAAAGAACTGATCTCTCGAAGAGATGGCTTCCTGCACGTTGCATGCTAATTCATTACCTCATAAGCTATAGGTTGAAGCACTTAATTGTGCTAACTACGTCCATAACACATCTCCTCATAGATCTGTCATGGATCAGACCCCCTTTGAGGCTTGAAGCAGCACTAAAGTAGAGGTCACCCACTTCCGTGTTTTCGGCTCCCGAGCATGGGCCAAGATCCCCTCTAAAAAGAGAAAAGCTCTTGATCCACAGAGCATTGAGTGCATCTTTGTTGGATACCCTAATGGTGTGAAGGGATACCGACTCCCGATTTACTCTACGGACAAGCTCATCATTGAGTGAAGTGTCCAATTTGAGGAAAATCTCTCACATGCACCTCAATTGTTGCATGAAGACACCTTTTATCTACCTCATGACCGAGATGATGAATCAATACACTCAGATGCAGATACAGACTATGCAAATGCTGAGGTAGAGCATGCAGATGCAAAGACAGATTCTTCAGATACAGATCCAGTGCATGCATATGATGATCCACATCCAAGCCCAAATCGGGCTTCTAGCAGTGAATCAACTTCCCCTTCATAAATTAGAGAACAAGGAGCTTAAGTGAGATATATGCACAAGACCACCCAGCTGCTAGAAATGGTATTGTGGGGGATAATTCTAATCTAGGAAGGACTAGCTCAAAGTTTATTGAGCCTCCTCTTACCCTCACTGCTACTGAACCAACGCCATCCCGACATTGTCATTTGGTTTAGTCTTCTGATCCACAGTCTTATGCTGAGGCTGTTGGGCATCCCTCTTGGGAGTCCGATGTGGAGGAGGAGTACAACTCCCTCCTCGAGAACCAGACCTGGGATCTGGTCCCCCTTCCTTCAAGAAGGAAACTTGTTCAATGCAAATGGGTCTACAAGACCAAGAGTGCTATAAATGGGCAAATCACTAGACAGAAAGCCAGGCTATTAGCAAAAGGCTTCCATCAAGTGCATGGCATTGATTATGATGAGACCTTTGCTCCAGTAGAAAAGATGGATTCCATAGACCTTGCACTTGTCATTGCGACTGCCCAGGGGTGGGAAGTACATCAGATGGATGTGGAGAATTCCTTTCTACATGGAGACCTATCTGAGGAGACCTACATGGAGTAGTCACATGGTTTCATTCAGGATTCGTCTTTGGTCTGCAAAATGAAGAAGTCTCTATATGACCTTAAGCAGGCCCCAAGAGCTTGGTATGTGAGGATGGATTCTTTTCTCTTATCACAAAACTTCGAACAATGTAAGTCTGATCCTAATGTTTACATGCTCAGGACACATGACTCTCTTCTTATCTTAGTTTTGTATGTGGATGATCTCCTGACCACCGGCAGCTCGGCTTCAGCCATTGCTGTAGTCAAGAGGACCTTGCATGATAGGTTCTTGATGATGGACATGGGTCCATTACACTTATTTGTTGGTCTTGAGATCAGCTAGGATGCCATAGGCATCAAACTCTCTCAGGCTAAGTATGAACGAGACCTCCTCAAGATATTTCACATGACTGACTGCAAGCTAGCACCAAATCCTTTTCTGTCTAGGGTCTGCCTTGAGGATGGAGGTGACACTCCATTAGTTGACAGTACTCTCTACTGACAGCTAGTGGGGAGCTTACTATACCTCACCCACTCCAGACCAGATCTCTCATATGCAGTAAGCGCAGTTTCTAGATACATGCAGGAGCCGCATGAGCTACACTAGAAAGATGCCAAGCACATCCTCTGATATATGCAGGGCACCATCACCTTCGAGATTCACTATGCAGTAGGCACTGCATTGAATCTCCTTGGCTTCACAGATTTTGATTGGGCGAGCGACAACATTGATCGCAAGTCCACCTCCGGATATTCACTCAGTCTAGGGTCTAGCCCTATCTGTTGGTCAAGCAAGAAGAAGGCTACTATTGCTCTCTCTTCATCTGAGGCCAAATATAGAGGAGTAGTCAACATAACCATTCAGGCTTTGTGGCTACAACACTTCCTCACTGAGTTGGGCATCCAGTTCCACCAGCCCACTGTCATCTGGGGTGACAACCAGAGCACTCTCAAATTTTGCAGGGATCCAGTACAACGGAAGTGGACGAAGCACATAGAGATCCATATGCACTACATCAGAGACTTAGTACATGATTGGGTCATTGATTTGCAGTTTTGTCTTTCAGCAAAACAGACTGTAGACATCTTCACCAAGACATTCACTGAGCAGAAGTTTCACTCTCTTTGTGATCGTCTTGGAGTGAAGGACACAGTTGCTTATCAACTGTATTTTCTTCCTCTATTCTTTTGATTACATTGTATTTTGAAGGGGGGTTTTTCCCACGAGGTTTTCCCTCTTTCCTCAATTTTAGTACAAGTTGCACTGTATTTTGGGTGACCTTTGGCCTTAGTTTCCAGGGCACATTTTCTATATTTCCCCATAGTGGTGTTCAGGGGGGTATTGGAGGTACTACAAACCTAGTACCTTCATTACTGGCACATGCAAACACTTAGTTAGAACATTCACTGACATGCGATGATTCAATATTGGAATCTTCACCCGATTGGTGCCTTTGACTATCCATGCATGCATGGGACTACATGCAAGATCCTTTCTGCATGATTTACTCCCTGATTTGCTCCTCCTTTCACTTCGCAACTAGCTAGTTCTCTCCAGAACTTGTTGTAGGTGTCGAGTCCTCTCATTGATCACCACTATGGCACATTACCTTGGGATCTTCACCCAGTGATGCGTATTAGTTGACTCTCATGTAGTATATCATGAACATTGTAGCCTATTTTCTGTTAATCAATAATTCTTTTTGTTCTTTCAATTTCTTTTTAATGTTTTTTGCCTTGCAAAGTTGTGTGTTCAACCTTTACTAGCTAGATTCATCTGTGCAGGTTTTCTAACACATCTACAAAAAATGCCTTGAATAGCAGTGCATGAACCAAAAGGAAGAATGCTCAGAAAAAATGGATGATTCTAGAATTTAAAAATGGATTGATTAGGTAGTTATCATGAAAATATCCTTCTAGCGTCAAGATGGGCGAATGTTGTTGCAGGTGCGGGATATGTCAAATCATCAGCTTGCACATATATAGATTACACGGAAGTAATGGAACCCTTCTTGGCTGTTGTAATACGTTCCTCCAAAGCTCAGAATTGGCTGGTATCGGACAACTGAAGGAAAACATCCTAGCAAAGCAGACACTTCAGAGTTTGCCTATAAAACCAAGTAAGATGAAAAGATGAAAACAATTTCTTGCTTTAAATGTATTTGCCAGAGATCTGTTTTCTATTTTTTTCACAATTAAGCTCAGCATGTTTATGGATTGCTTCTCATTCATTCATGTTTTTCTATTATTTTGGCTTCTTGCTTATTCCAATTTTCAAGAACACCCGTTGAGCCAGCGCTGCAATGACAAGAAGATATGGTGTTTTCGTTCTTTGGACCACCCATTTTCAAGATTTTACACTTTCCTGTTGTTCATCGATTCAATTTTTGTATAAGGGTGTTGTTAAAAGTATTTGCCAAAGATTTGTTTTCTACTTTTTTTTCTGGGTAGTTTGTCATTTGCTTGTGCTTTTCTGCTCTTTCGGCTTCTCCTTTTCCAGATTTTAAGGACAGGAAGGTATGATGTTTCCATTGTCTAGACTCTAGACCGCCCATTTTCAAGATTTTACATGGGATTTCTTGTGCCCAATTTGAAGCAAATCCTGAGAATCCAATTTGATGGGCAGGTTTTGTGGGAGGTAGAGCACCCCTTCAACCAAGCAGCCATTCTTCCCAATGTTTTTGAGGGAAAATATTTTCCTGTCGAACTCATAGTAAATTCTGGCATGTTGACGGGATATGTTCACACCACTCCCAAGGTAGGTTAAGTCGATGTCAACAAAATATTTCCTACGATTCCTGCTGAGGACGATAAAGTAAGTCTACATGTAGTATTCGAAATACTCCCCCTGTAGCTTGGTAAACCTCGCTTCCACATCTCCCATTGTTGAAATATCGATGCATGGATGGGCGAATGGAAATTTTGTTGTTTTAGTTTTGCAAAAAGAAATAGTATAATAACTACTTTTAAGAGTTCGAAGTCTGTCACGCAGATTGGAGCATAGGGGAAGTCATGGCGTGGTCCTTGAGACGGAGGTAGACGAACACAGGGGAAGTAATCATGGCGTCCATGAAATGAAGGCGGACGAACACAGGGGAAGTAATCATGGCGTCCATGAAATGAAGGCGGACGAACACACGGGCAGTCATCGCGTGGTCCATGAGACAGAGGCGGACGAAAAGGGTTGTGAAAAATGTTTTCCATGTGTCGTATTTTAACTTAGCAAAGCATGATAAAAATAGAGTGCGGGGGTTCGTTGGAACGGCGAAAATAGAGTGTGGGGATTGGTTGGCGAGAACAATGTCTACTCACCCTAGAGCTTTATAGACTTGCACTGTTATGGAGGGCCCAAATTCCTCAAGACGAGCTCCATCGTCATCAAGCAAAGCCCATACCTACTCTTCTTTGAAGAACGAATTTCATATATTCAAAAATATGTGTGAATTGAATATCATTCAATAAAAAATGTCTTCATTTCCATTGTCGATATATGTTACGATTATAAATCAGTTACAGTGGCACAATGCTAACAAATTTTGAATTACAGTAGCACAATCAATCAAAGCCCTTACCTGCTCATACGGTACACTTAAAACAAGGCAAAACTTAAAGTTGAAGAAATGAATAACATTTCAATAAAGATTTGAGAATGGTCTAAAAGGTAAAAGGTATTGGAAGCTCCTAAATCTGAAATATTCACTAAAACCAAACTAATTACTTTCACAAATGTTTCATCAAACACCACCACTTCACCATTTTTTAGAATACCATTCTGCACAAAAAAAAAAAAGTGGCTACTGGTCGTCTTGACTTGGAAAGACATGCTTCAACGACGATGTCTTTTGCATTTCGATATGGATTAGCCTTCAACTCTTGCAATCGTATTGCGATAAAATTCAACCTAAATAAGCACATAAATCTAATAAAAAAACAAAAAGATACCTGAAAGAATGTAGATCATGCAGGAACGTTTTTTAAACAAACTTCCATTTATTCTCACATCCTGTATCCTTAAAGACATGTTTATCTTTAGAATTGCAAGCTTTGGAAAATTTGCAATTAAAACTTGCATCTCCACTTCACCATCTAAAACTAAATGTGTAAGACTGGAAGTTAAAATGATAGGTTTCAATAAGCCAACATGGTGAGCTATAATAAGTTTTTGATGGGATGGGCAATGAAAAGTAAACAAGCCAAAGAGTCATCTGTGAATTTGACAACTTCAAAGGAAAAGGTAATGAAATGGTTGAACCCAGGGAATTAGGTTGGAATTGTGTGAGAATATGGTTGGAGAGTTTGGTACTAGAAAGACTAGTACCCGAGAAAAGGGCAAGTGGTATATCCTTCAAAGGGCAGGGGGTGGTATATCCTTCAAAGGGCAGGAGGTGGTATATCCTTCAGAGTGAGGTGTTGGACATTCCTATAGGCAACATAATACACCCATTTCCACACACTTTAATGACTAAATTACCGCTGCTTGTGTTTTTGAAATGGAATAGTTTGAATGTTGTGTCCCATGCCATGTAATGGTGGTGGCAACTTGGATTCATGGCTCCGTGGTAATTACAATGTGGTATTTCTTACTAAACTAATAAAATTATAATTATAGCTTTTAGGTGACTTGACAAAGTAAATCATTATATTGTTAATTGAAAGTCCACATTTTTCCTTATCACAAATTTGCTCAGAGTGAAAGATCTATTTTCAATGTTAATAATTTGATAAAATGTTGTCGTTAATGTGGAAGTAGAACATTGTTTTTATTTTGGTGGAAGATTTATTTTTTAAGTAAAGAATGTGATAGAGCTGTCATTAGTTTGAGTGAGATAGTTTCTTACACCAGGATTTTATTAGATTGTTTTTTTTTTCAATGTATATTACTTAAAGTATATTTTAAATAACAATTTATAATTATTTCAAAAGAATAAATATTAGAAACATTATAAATACAAAAGATTAGAAATTAAATTATAATTATTATAATTTAAATTTTGACTAGAGTTTACATAAAATAAATGAGAAAATCATACTTTAATAAATCAATAAATAAAACAAATATTAATATTGCATTTGTGTTAACTTTTTCTCTCATTACATTACATTTTTCCCACCCAATTTTTATTTTTTTTTCATTTGTTTCTTTTTCCCTCTTCATCTTCTTTTCTTAGTCTCCTACAAATTTCAAAATTTTATTTGATTTATAATTTTTATAACGAGGTTCCTCTAACTTAAAACAATAACTTTGTTTTACTTACTTTGCACATGACTTGAAGAAGAGAATTATTGAATCATTATTCTTGAATAAAATTTAATTGATAACATAATTTATTAATATTACAATTTTCATTCAAAGTAAAATTTTGGATGAATAGACCAAAAAATAGACAAACTAAGATTTTACATCATTAATATAATGTGAAAAAGTTAAATAGATATAAATAACTTTTTCAAAAAAAGTACACAAATGGACTCGTAACAATGATTTAACATCTAACAATGCCTTAACAACACACGTGATCACCATCTATCCAAGACCCCATGGACATAAAGTGATTGCTTCTTGAATTCCTATTAATTACTAATTTTTCGAAACATTTTTTTTGAAGTTTTGTCAAATTATATATTAATCTCATTTTCATGTAAAAAAAAAATTATTGAATATTTTAAATTTATGTCGTAACAATGATTTAACATCTAACAATGCCTTAACAACACACGTGATCACCATCTATCCAACACCCCATGGACATAAAGTGAATGCTTCTTGAATTCCTATTAATTACTAATTTTTCGAAACATTTTTTTTAAGTTTTGTCAAATTATATATTAATCTCATTTTCATGTAAAAAAAAAATATTGAATATTTTAAATTTATGTCGTAACAATGATTTAACATCTAACAATGCCTTAACAACACACGTGATCACCATCTATCCAACACCCCATGGACATAAAGTGAATGTTTCTTGAATTCCTATTAATTACTAATTTTTTGAAACATTTTTTTTGAAGTTTTGTCAAATTATATATTAATCTCATTTTCATGTAAAAAAAAATTATTGAATATTTTAAATTTATGTAGTTAATTTTTGATTGGTTTAACTATTATTATGAGATTTAATTTTCACATTAACACACATCACATATTGCAACGTTTTGAATACTCTATGCAACTTTAAATGATTTGTTGCCCAAGTAGGTCGCTTGTATTTATTACTATTTAAAGTGATCACCCTAAAAAATGGGGTTATATAAACTCTAACCACAGTACTACCTCACCACTTGTTTTTATATTAGATTGAATATCTTCCATATGTGATGACCACCATTTTTTTCACCTTCTACTATCCATCTTTATTTCCTTTCCTGGCATTGGAAGAGAGGACATGACACAATGATGCTAGACCTTTGAAGAGATTCCTGACCTCTGAGTCGACCTCCCAGCCCATTCAACTAATGAATCTTTGACCTATAATGAGACACTAGAAACTCTACTATTTCAAATGTTATTGTATATATTCAAAGGGTAATACAAGCCAAAACACTATCAGCCTACCCTTTGCACCTCCTAGTGCAAATGCTAGTTTTACTTATTTACCATACATATAAAGTAAATATAAAAAGAAAAAATTATTTATTTACCATACTTTTGATTTGTTTATATTTTTATTTATTTACCATACCTCTTTTTTGAATGTTCATAAACCTCTTTATATTTGAAATTAGATTGATTTTTAAATAGACCAACATTAGACTAAAAATGTTAAATGTTAAATATTAAACATTACATTCACGCCTATGTGTTTAATCAATAATTAAAATTCTAAAACTATTATTTCAAAATAAACACGACAATCAAATATCTTCACACATATATAATAAAATTTTATTTCAAAATAAATACAACAATCTAATATCCTATACATATATAATAAAATTATATTTTAATATTGATGATGATGGTGTGGTGGTTTAACATCCACTAAACATATATAATAAAATTTTATTATATTATAAATTTATCTCAAAATAAATCACAATAGACTAATCAAATCCACTAATAATTTATAATAAAATTAATAAAAATACATTATCAAAATAATAAATATATTATAAATTTTATTTTTTAATTAATTTATATTTACAGAGTTTATATATGATGAAGTTGGTATTTAGCTTTGACCTTACTCAATTTATTCTATATTTCCATTTTATCGACGATTAGACACGTGCCCATCTCCGATGCTCGGAACCGGAGTTGGCTGCGGTCTCCATCATCCCGCTTGCTGCTTTCCATCCATCTGTTCCTCATCCAAACGCCGTTTCCACTAACACAACTCTCCCAATTGTGGAGCTGAGCTGACATAGCAAAGCAGTCTTATGGGCAACAAATAACCAGTTTGCCTATGCCCCTAAACGCACCGGTTTGTATGTATTTGTGGTGGGATAATTGGTAGGTTCAAATTTAATTATAAGTATTGTATTTATGACTTATTGGCAAAGTTTGTTATTTTCAACCTTGTATCTAATATGTATGAAAAATCAAAATTACCCATCGATCGAATAAGTTACAACTCCTAATTCTCATCGCAGCGGTCTATAATGAGACTTTTTGAAAGTTTTTTTCGCGGATTTTTCTGGTCAAAATCCGTCATTAATTTATTGGAATCCCAAGTTTGATAGTTAATTTTGCACAATCAAAGGGTCCCATGGGTTTTTCAGAGTGTTAATCCAAATATGCAGTTAAAAAACCATTTTAACTGCTAAAAATCAAGATTTAACCTCATTTCTTCCGCCGGATTCCGTCACCAAAATCTCCAAAAAATCACATTATAGAAAACTCCCATTCTCACCCACCGACCTGCATAAACACTGTCACCCTACGCAAACGCATGGTACACCTGCCACACGTAGTACCTTGCGTTTCAATTTCAATTTTGAATTAAATTCAATCCCACGCGTTACCGAGACCTAAGATTTGGTATCCCGTGACTATCGGCAGAAGAGAGGCATGAAATGAATGGACGTACAAAATGAAACAAAAAAGGATTTCGTACCAGGTTTGATAACATAATGCGCCACTGGTCTGAATGTGAAGGCTGTGTTCCACAAAGGGGGTAAATTTTGAAATGTAGTGGAAGGGAGATCTGCCATAATCTCTACAAATGTAGAGGAGGGCCATCGATTGTAAATTAGGAAATTGCTGCCAGAAACGCGTGGTTATTTCAGTGGACAACTGCTGTACTTGACTTTAAAATTTGCAAATGCGTAGAGCAAGTTAAATGAGCTTTGCCTGTCTTAATTTCTCCATCATCTCTTTCAAGAAACTTATCTATTCCATGACTCCAGAGTTTATTCTCTTTATCTTTGTCTATTGTCAATTTTTCTGGTTCTGTCCACCAATATTTGCTTCTTCTTTGTAGGACGTACTATTTATCACATGGAGAACTGGTTCTCTGACCTGTAAAGTGTATGGACTCGATCGTTTTCCGGATTTCAAATACGATAGTGCCTTTAGTAGGTTAGGTTTTTCCCAGTACGGGAAAAAGTTTAACTACGCCCATACGTGTGGCCCTATCGGAATCGGGAACTTAATTATTTTTTTAATTAATTTTTTTTATGGGATAGCTTGAATTGAAAGATGTTAGTGTATTTTCGTCACTAAATCAATGAATGAAATTTACCGTAGTAACTTTCTTGCATGTCTAGATCACATATCTAAACTATACCTAAATTAATTTTTTACAAAGCATGATTAAAAATTTACCGTGACTTTTGTTGATAACCACTTATCTAGGATTAAGAAAAAATGAAATAAAAAAATTAGTGTCAAACACCCGTTTTTGAAAATGTCTTTGAAAGTGGTCTCAAACGTATGAACAAAATTTGAGTATGATCCAGGTGGATATTGGTGGCCACCTGCCAAGTCCACCTGGAACCCCACCATTGTCTTTCTCAGCATTTTCAGTTTCCTTAATTGTAGCACAACTTACTATTTTTAGCAGTTTTTCGGGTCCTGAACTTCCGGAGTCGTTTTGAGGCCCTAAACGACGTTTTTGGGGAATCCGGGGGCAACATGGGTCCAATGCATGGACCGATGTTGCCCGTTCCAACAATGATAGTGCTCGAATAGATCTTTCTAATGAGCTATTGTACGCGTCAAACGGAGATCATATGCTAAAGTTACGACCCCGGGAAGTTGATGTACCAACTTACCCCCAAACGGGGCCCACAGTTTGGCGTTTCATCTCCTAGGGTTAGGTTTTGGAATGTGAAGGGTTTTCTTCATTGTTTCTCAACAATAAATAGGCCTTCGAGCCTCATTGTAACACAGTTCAGAGGCATGTAGCCATCACATCTCTTCTCAGAGATAAGCTACCATCGCCCTAGCTAGTTTGTTTCCATTTCTGATTGTAAGCATATTTTAGTATTTTCCATTAATGAAATGAAGTATTATTTCCGCTGCATATTTGTGTATATGGTTATCTCTGTGATTTGTTGCGTTCCTGTTTAAATCCGGATCAGAGTAATATGGACATGTTTTCATCCATTACAACGAAGGTTGAAGCATTTATGCCCGACAATCATCCATAACCACGACAATGAGGTATGTAGGCATAAATTTGAGTAATAAGGACACATTTCATCCATTACAATGACGGATGAAGCATTTATGCTCGACAATCATCAATAACAACGACAATGAGGTATGTAGGCATTGATCGATGAAACATTTCTTTAATTCAGTTAAGTACAGTGGAAATATAACACAGGGTTTTGAGTTTTTAGTTACATTACAAAAGTTCGAACCTCATAGTAAGGCCCATTCCATAAATTATAATCAAACGCTCTGTGGATGCATGCATTTCTTTGTTAGCACTTAAGGTTGTTAGAATTGTTGAAGGATAATTAAAATGTTGGTTTTTCTCGACTTCTATTGGTAAAAAAAAGTGGCAAAACTCATTGGGTTTTTAATTGTTTACAAGCTCTAGCAGCTGTTTCTGACAATTGTTTCCAAGCTCTCGCGGCTGTCTTTATCGGACGTACTATTTATGACACGAGGAACTGGGTCTCTATGTTGTAAAGTGTATGGACTAAGATCGTTTTCCAGAATTCAAATACGATAAGTGGCTTTAGTAGGTTAGGTTGGTCTGCTCTAATGTGAAACTTTGCTATACAAATTTTGTTATCGTTGAAATTAATGATTGAACAGCGGATTGAAAAATCCCACAAGATTCTTAGGGGAGGGACGCCATTACCCATGCACCCTCCCTCCACCTGGGCTACGAGCACGTGGACAGCATGTGACGTTGTACGACACGCGTCTAGCTTGGATTGCAACATGTTGTGTAGCATGTCAGGCCATAAAACTGCAACTGCTAACCTCCCGCCCGCTCGTTTCCGCCTTTACGCCGTGATGTGTGGTTTGCCTGTGGGTTTTTTGTTCGGGTTCGGTGTTTGTTCGAAGCCCTCCGCCGTCGATGGCGCGGGAGGGCTCCATTACCTGCGCATGATGTCTGCCATGGTTGAGCTCATGTCCGCCATTGTTTGCTTGCACGAATCCATGGTTGGAATAATGTTTCTGTTGTTCTTATGGTTTTCCACCTGCAATTGTTGTTCAGTCTGGACCGCTGGTGGTTTAGGGTTTCTTGGGTGGTTGTTTAATTCGCGCCATTTGTTGTTTGGGGAGGAACCAGTACCAATTTCAGCTAGTTCAAGGTCGAAGGTGGCATTTACAAGTAACTGCAGGTTTTGGTGGTTTTTGTGTGGTTTTTTTGGTTTTTTTTTTCTCCATTTGCTAATTTCCCACTTGTTGTAGGTGTGGCAGGTGTGGCGAGCGCTAGAGAAGGTTCGCCGAAGGTGTGGCGAGCTCTGGACTTGGACATGGCTTCTATCCGGTAGGATTTTAATCCTACCAGCCATTTTCTGATGTGTTTTTCAACACCTCACCTTGTTTATTGGAATGTTTGTTAAATATGCAGACAGGTTTTGGGTTTTGTCAATTAAGCCATGGGATGTTGTTGCTTTTCTGACCTGTATCACTAAAAATTGGTTTTGTCAACTAAGCCATGAGATGTTGTTGCTTTTCTGACCTGTATCAGTACTGCAACTTCTCTGTAGAGTTATGTCATGGGTTCGATCCTTTATACTCGTTTTCATGTAGCTCCAATGTTGGTAAATCATTATGTATTTTTGTGATGTTTTTTTGAAAAATTTGATGCTAGTACTACCAATCTATACCCTAATTAGGGCGAATCAAGTCATCTACTTCATATCTTTGAAGTTTGATATGTGAATTTTCAAGAGTCGATGGAATGAGTGCTTAGAAATGATCAAATTTTATCTTTTTTAGTAATGAGTTTTATTCATTCATCTTTTGTTTGGTTGGATGTTGTTCGGAGAAGTAGACCCGATTGTCCCTGGGGACTTATTTCGGTTTAGACGTAGGTTTCCGAGAGCGAGGTTTTTTGTCAAAATCACCTGGATTTTTTCCTTCACTTTACTTCTTTTCTAGCAAACATAAACTTGCATTGTTGCTGCCTTTTGTCAACAATCCCCACAAGTATCTTAGTGGTTTGCATAATGATATAGTACATGACTTGGTAGTAGATTTTGAACTTCAATCAATACCGACTTGTGCCACCTTGTTTGATGAACAAAAGAGGGCTTCATAATTAGCTGTGAAAAACTTGGCCTAAGGATGCCAGTGTGGTAGTTTAATGCTTTCTTGCTTTGCTCATTTAGAAAATTTAATCAATGGAAAGAAACTCTTGTAATGAAAGTTCTTGTTTTGGTCTTGCGTGTCTAGTGCATTTTGCAGGATCTTATTAGTGAGATACCTCACCTAGTTCAACCCTATTTTGGATGCATAGATCTTACTCACGTGAACCGCCTATTTTGAATACTCACCCTTTTGGTAGATCCATAGCACCCTTGTAGACAATCGTGCTATGTTGCTAACTGATAGATTACAAATACAGCCTATATTGTAGGAATGGTTTTTGACTTTCTTGCCATATTATAGGTTGCCTTTCAATATTGGAGCGTGAACAGAGAATGTTTTAATGACATCCTATTCCTCTTTGGATATCCTTTGCATTTATGGGAATTTTCTTGTGTAACCAAATTCCTCCATGATAGGTTTGCAATAGTAACAACCTTACACTCTTTATCATCATCAAAGAGTTTCCAAAACATGGGATAGGCAAGAGGATGGTAATACTGGATTTGAATAAGCGATTGAATGCCATGAAAATCTTGGTCTTCACATCCTTCAATTTAAGTGCTTCGGTTCTTGAGTTTAGATGTGCCCAAAGAGATTATTTTATGTTCGAACTCATGTAATTTGACAAATCTGGCCCTATTGACTTATCTTTTATTGTTTCAACTGCCTTTCGAGCTTCTGTACCATTCCATATAATTTATTAGTGCTTGCAGTAGCTTGGGTTAGGTCCCTAAAGACTATCTCCCATGTCTGCCTATGCCATTCAATTTTGTCTATCACATGCATTTTGTTCGTTTCCTTGGAACAATTCTTAGCTCAATTATTTTAGAACTATATATGACTACATATTTGATTATATTAAAATCAGATTTGTTGGATTTATTTACTTATTTATGGTTGAGAATTTATTTGCAGCTCTGTGTCTTATTATCTCGGTGTTTCAAGTTTTATTCAACAAATTTAAATAATTATTACTTCAAAAATGAAGAAAATGACTTCAAAGGGTCCACTAGTTCCAATTATAACTCTTTATGATCTTTGTGGAGTACATATGTTGTGTAGGCTTTAGTTTAGTTTAGTTTTGAGGGTGCATGCATGGTCCGTTTTTCAAATAGCGTACATCCTTAGGCTGTCCAAGGTGATTTTATGGGAGTTTTCTATTTCTAGATGAGAGCTTAATTCTATAGGAGGCACCAGCAGATTTGCTTGATGTGTAGTTATCCATGGAGCTAGGGTGTACTAGGTGTTCTGAGTAGGGTTAGGGTTTGACACAGTGAAACCAAGTTCTTTTTTTTTCTATATAATACTACCTAAGCACCCATGGGGGATTTGAATTGGTGACCTATCGTAAGGAGTGCCTTAATAGTACACCCATTCACCGTCAATCCAAAGCCCCGTGGGCAGTGAAACCAAGTTCTTATTGCACGTGCTTAGAGACATGATTTTACCTTATTCTGTTATATGAGAAAGGAAATGTAGGGTGCGCCACTGTGTTGGTTAGTGAGTTTGGGTTTTGAGCTATCGTTGTGTATTAACTTCTTTCTGTATTCAATAGAAGATGGATGTGTTTCAGAGTTAAGATATTTGACAAAAGTATGTGCTTGTAGGTAAGCTTACTTAGATCTAGGTTATTCTTTCAAAGTTGAAAAACTACTTATAGTGGCCTGCTTTCTATGATCCTTGTTGACTGCAATGAATAATTAGATCTGAAGCATATTGCTACTATGACTTAATAAATACCATAAGACAATAATAATAAGCCCAAGACCATTGCACATTGACCGTAAGAGGCTAATAAAGTCATTTTTTTTTTTTTTTTTTTTTTTTTTTTTTTTTTTTTTTTTTTTTTTTTTTTTTTTTTTTTTCTGTTGGTGACTTTCCAAGTGTTTTTCTAAGGTCTGGTATATGTTTTCTAATATCTGAAATATGCTTTTTGAGATCTGGTGTACTTGTTTCAGTAAGTAGAAATCAATTTTCTAAGGTTTAATATCCATAAGAAATCACTTATCAGTGTTGGGAGCATCATTTTGAAGCTAATGGTGAAGTATTAAGTGATTTATGTTGTGAAATATTGTTCATCTTTGCAGTGGAAAAAGAAGCCCCGAGACATAATATGAATTGACATAACAATTTCAAAAGGGGAATAAGTATCTAAGTTATCATTGTAGCCTTTTTTGTGGACTGATATCATCTCTCTTAAATATTTCAGAGGTTGGCGTATTTTTTTAGCCATTGGTTTCAGGTCTAACTATTATGTTTGCATCCATTGGGTGGCAAACTTCATTGGTTTCTCTTTTTGTCTTTCTTATTTGAGCGTTACATGTTTGCATCTCATCTCATTGCAAAAAATTACATTGACATTCTGATTTGTATTTTTCATATAACACAACATGTTCTAGCTACTCTTGGGAATATTAATTCTTGCATAATATATCCTTCCTATACTTATCATCATTCCAAAATTGTTGCATTATTAAAGTAGAGAAGGAAACTTATAGAAGTCAGATCTAAAATTAACATAAAGGTGACTTTTGTGCATGGATTTTAGTTTCTAAATTAGCTACTTTCAGTTGAGGGTTGCTAACATTTACTTTTCCTTCAAAGTTGAAAAACTGCTTACAGTGGCCTGCTTTCTATGATCCTTGTTGACTGCAATGAATAATTAGATCTGAAGCATATTACTACTGTGACTTAATAAATACCATAAGAAAATAATAATAAGCCCAAGACCATTGCACATTGACCATAAGAGGCTAATAAAGTCATAAACATTTGTGCTTAGCTTGCCAATAAAACTGCTTTACAACCAACCAAGCTGTTGTTGGATTTTCAATGTAGTGAATGCATAGAACCATAATGTTGTTAGCGTTTCAAAGCAATAAAACAACCTAGGTTGTAAGCCAGAATGTTTCCGTGACAAGAAAAAGACACAATCCACCCAAAATCCACATTATAATGTGGTTACAACCAAAAACATATGACACCCCTATTCTTTATGGCCCTAAGAATCTTGAGTGCCAAAACTCCCCGAGTTACCTTCTTGAGCCAGGTAGGTTGGCCTACCTGTCAAGGGTTGATTAGGAAATGGTTGATTGCTGCCATATGATTGACTCCAATTTGTAGCTTCCAACCATGGAGGTATTGAGTACCCATACCTCACATTTGCACTACTGACCCCTGCTTTAAGTGGAGGTGTGTAATGAGCATACATAGAATTGGCACCAACTGCGGTAGGAATAAGGCAAGTGGGTAAACCCTCAGTTTGATAGCGAGGCACTTGAATGTTTATGAGATCTTGGAATAATGATGTATTATCTGCGATGGAGTCCAATGAGTTTGAAATAATCCTAGTTTCATCAGTTATTCTTGTATCATTGTCAACCATATTGATCATCCCTTGTTCCTTTTCAAGCATTTGTTGTGCCTTTCGTTTTTCCTTTTCCTGTTTTTCCATTTTTTTTTATTGGTCCTTAACTTGCCTTGCTTTATCTCTTTCAATCCTTTCATCTACTCAACGTTGTGCTGCAACAATCTTTGATGCCTTCTTCTCCTTGACTAGATCCTTCTTTTTCTATTTTAATTCTTGCATTTCAAATTTCTTTTTTTCAAACTCAACTAACAGGTTTATATAGTCCTCTGAGGTGAGTAACTATGAGCTTCGGCCCAGACGAAGACTACCTGGTGCACCTTGCTTTTTTTTCATTGATACTATTTGTACTGGTAGCTTTAGGAACCGTCCAAGTGTCTTCTCCACCCCTCCCACCTACATGCCATTGCTTGGTACTTCCCTTTCAGTACCTGTTGGAACTGATTGAACTATATCATTATCTTCATTTGATGCCTCATTATGTCCTTCATCTTCTTCCATTGATCTATTGTCCACAAAAAATGAACAATTTCATTGTTCAATTCTACTGGTTGTGAGGGCATGTTCATGCTTTCTTCATTGGTTGCTGAGACACTATGTGCATTCATATTGATCATTGCTTCTGCTAGCCATGAAGGTGGGGTTACTTGGCTTGGCAATGTCAATTGTTCATTGTCAACTGCATGTTCAACAATATCATTAACAATATCAGCAACGGATTTCAGTATCTTGAGTTGGGTGAAACAATCTCCATGTTATGCAAATTTGTCATTGTTATAATGTTCCCATCAGTTTACATCTCAGCATATAAGTGTCCTTGAGACAGGAAATCATAATACCAGCTGCAACAAACACATCTTGGTCATCTACTTTGACTTCACACCATTGGGCATTCCCTTCTTCCTGACCATCCACATGAAATGCTTGGCTACAACCAGTATCATGCATAAGAGCATCATAGTTCAGTGGCCAGATTCCTGTCCTCCTAAAGCCGGCCTTGATAGTTTATGGTATCAAAGCCCTTTTAAAAGTTTTACTTGCAAGCTCTGCTAGCTCAAACCTTTTCACCTCAACCCCTGGATTCTTTGCCATCCATGCAGCGTGCTCCGACCTGAAATAGTTCTTAAAAGGGCCAAACACACTAACATCAAGGGCTTCCAGTCTGTGAGTGGTATGAGCTGGCAATGTCAACAGGTCGATGCCTAAATTGTTTGCTTCCTCAATTGTTTGTACATCGATGTGGCTCCCATGGCCATCTAATATCAAAAGGTGTTTGTTATTAGGCAAGACACCACCTGGTACCGATGCAACAAAGTGAAAAAGCCAACTTAGAAACAGTTCTTTAGTCATCCATGCATGGGGATGTGCAGCCATGCATGCACCTAGTTCACAGTTCTGTATATAGTTTTTTAGCTGATTTTTACCTTTGAATAGATAAAATCCTGGGATTGAAGTACCAATTGCATTGACACAACATAAAATAGTTATCCACCCCCTGCTCTTAGGCAAAACCTTTGGCACATTTCGTCTCCCTCTCTTGGCAATTACCCGCATGCCATAATTCCTCCCTGCCTGTAAACTTGTTTCATCACAGTTCCATATATGGTCTGCTCCATAAGAATGTTTTTCGTAAGCACTATAAAGTGTGTCATAGAACTTTTGCATAACTGTAGGGTGAAAATTTAATGCTCTGTCTTTGTCAAGGCCCTCAGCAGTACGCAATACAAGTTCTGGATGCCTTTTTTTAAACCCAAACCACCATGATTTACCAGGAAACCCATCTTTGAATGGGTTTGGCCTCCCTTGACAGATTTGAGCAACTTTTGATTTGAGTTGTATCAACTCTAGCCCATGTCCCAGTTGGGCCATCTCTTTACACCACTCAACCACCTCGGCCTCC
>APFE030057682.1:0-10790 GCA_000404065.3 Pinus taeda
TTTTAAATGTATTTATATAAGTATGGATGGAGTAACTTTGATTTATGAAACTTATAAAATTAAATTGGATTTTTTTAATGATTAAATAATTTGGAACGGGAGTAACTTTGATTTATGAAACTTATAAAATTAAATTGGATTTTTTTAATGATTAAATAATTTGGAAAGGAAAGGCTTAAGTTTCTTTTGTTTTTTATGAGTTAATAAGAGATGAAATTTAGTTTTTTACCAATGCTCTTGAAATGATTTTTTAGAACGGATGTTATAAGTATTTTCATCATTTATTTTATTTGTCTTACATATTTATAGGTTCATTCTAGTGAATGTGTTTTTGTTGTATTCAATGTCCAATTTTATTGTAAAACTCATAAGAATTTGTTTTTATATTTGCAATTTTTTTGGAGTTAGTAACAATATATAAATAGCTTTGATCTCCTGAACTGTCAATAATATTTGATTTGTAGTAATTCAACTTTCATATAGCCTTGATCTCCTTATCACATCACATATACCTCACAAGCTTAAATATGATAGTGCTTTTAATAGTGTTGATATCTTGGAGGATGTCCTTATCCATTCTTCTCAATCATTTAACCAAGAAACTACATCTTTAGCCCAACATGTTTTAAGCCGTAAGTGATTTTGATGTTTGAAGTAATGATAGGGAGCCCTCATTCTTCATGTTAATTAGCTTGTGCTTGTACAATAAAAACTTGATCATAACCTTAGTCTTAATAGGTGGAAGCCTAACTTCTAAACGAGGATGAGATAAAGTGTATTGTACTTAATTTTAAGGTTATTTATTATATAACATTTATGGATTTCCATGGAAATACAATGTCACCAAACATTAGAGCCATTTAAAATCACTATGGTGATAACGGTATCAAAGAAGGCCTTTTTTTTTTCAAAACCAAAATTATGCAATGTTATTATTGTTCTTAAGACCAAAATACACTTCTCAACCTTCATTGCTTCTTTTCTCAACATTATAATTCGAATTTAACTTGTGACGAAAATCAATTCTAAAATAATTATAAAATGAACCTTTTTCAAGTTTCTATTATTATGAACAAATTTAAACATGTGATTTTCTTCAATTTAATGATGGCTACTTTTATGTTTTTATAGACATTCATAATTGATTACGAAAATTATTTCTAAGAATTAGGTCTATTTTAACTTTATTAATTTAAAAATCTCCAACTATAATTCTAAAAATAATTAAATAATATAATAAAATATTAATTTCAAACTATATGTTCCTTAATCTTTTTTTCTAACTTTCAATACCACATTGCTTCTTTTCTCCATCTTTTCTTCCATTATTTAAAAGAAATATCATATTATTTAAATTTCTTTCTAATATCCCTTCTTCCATTAATTTTAGAAATTATTCTAATTTTATAATTTAAACGAACTAAAACCTTAATATGATTATTATTTTATATATAAAAGAATTTTGTCACAATTTATTAATAGAAGCAATAAATTTTTTATCCAAATCTTCCAAAAACCTTCAATAATGCGAAATTAAAAAGATTGCGATAATTCTCCATGTTTTCAGTTTTCGAGAGCTCCAAACTCGTTATTTTCTCTAACGAAAATGATTTCTATACAAAAAGAGATTTTGGTTTACTAGTTAAAATATTAGGAAATTCGTAAAATTTCCATTCACTTACAATTCTCTTTAGCCTTTGGAGTTTATACGTTAATTAGTTCAAATCTGTAGAGGTTAAGAGTCTTTTCCTTATTTTGTGCGCATGTATGGATGATTCTTTCTTTGAATAAAAGTTTTGTAAAAATTTCTTGTCTAGAACCATAAAGGTTAAGGAGCTTTTCTATGTTTGTGTCATGTATTGATTTTTCGTTTGTTTGCGTGTTTTTTTTTAAAGTGTATATTGTTTTTATACTTTTACAGTTATTTTTTAGATATATTTAATATTGTTTTCTATTAAGTGTAAGTAAGTGTTTTTCTTCAAAGTTATTTGCGCGAAACAATTTGTTTATGTAATTTGAAGTTTCAATTAAATTTGTTGTGTTATTTTTATTAGATGTTAAAATATTTTTTAAATTATATACACTTCTTTTTAATGTAATGTTTTTTACAGATTTTTTTTTTTTTTTTTTTTTTTTTATTTTTAATGTTTATGAAGTTTATGTTTAGTAAGATTAGTGGGATTCAAATCATTTTAGTTTAAAAGGAATTTTTTGCCTCTCAAGATATTTGTTCTTCTCATTTTGGTAGATTCAGAGCTTAAGATGGATCTAGGACTGTTTAATTTCCTCTTTTAAATAAGTTATATTCCACATGAATACCATGGGTCAACTCAATACCATGGCTCATTTTTATTTTTATTTTTATTTCTTTATTTTATTTTTGACCTGTGAAATTTACATTACATTACATTAATCTTTTAATTTAATTTTTATTTTTGTGTCAATTGACTTAGTCAAAATGTTAAACATTACATTACAACATCTCTACAATATTGTGCTAGAGAGCCGGGCAATTAAAGTTTTATGATTTTGATTGGGTTAGGATTTTCTGAATTACAAAGGTTAATAATTTGTTTAATTGATGAGATGGATGGAGTAACATAGTCAACTATATTATTACCAAGGCCATGGATACAAGTCATACATTTGGAAATCAATCATTATTGTCAATTGTTATAAATTATTAACTTATTAAGTCATTGCAATTGCATTTTAGGGTTTAGTAAGTGCACCAAGCCTGATTTATTACGAAAAATGTTATTAGGGTCGCTCCCACTATTGATGGGGAAGTAAGGAACTTGCAAGATTTGTCCACTTTAGGGAATATGGTAAGCCAATTTATGCTTGTTTCTCCTAATAACTCGAAGACTTTGATGATGTTAAATTTGTCATATAATGATTTGGATGGTGTGATTCCTCCATTGGGTAGGATGATCGAGGTTTATAATTTGGATTTGAGCTATACTAGGCTCGTGGATGGTATCCCTCTTAGCTACCATGGTATTTGTTGTAACTGAATTTGATACCAATCTCTTGTGTGGGAGTCTAACTCTAAGCTTGATAAATTGAAGTGAATTGGTTGTTCTAGACTTGAGTTGTAATAGGTTGGGTGGTGCCATTGATGGGTATTTATTCACTCATCCTTCTTTGTAGTAACAAAATTCGTCAATTAATAGCTTTAGTGCAATCAACGCAGTGAAAGTATTAAGAATGTGTAACTAATTAGTGGCTATTGATATTAAGCTCAGCAAAATAATAAGGGTCTTTCTCCATAATTTCTCAAAATCAGAATCCCTAAATGCTTTATCTTTGAGATATAATAAGTTTTAGGGGTTGATTCTTGTAAGTATGGTGTGAAGGTTAGGAACTCTCCTAGAGATTTGGTTGGATTCTTTTTGGATGGGAATTATCTAATTAGAGGAGTTCCACCTAATTTTCTTGGGCTTTATTTTGACAAACCTAGTGGGAGGTTGGCAATAACTATCTCGAAGTTGCCCCTCTAGACCATTACTTTGCTAGGAGGCTCAAAAGCCTACTGTTATTTACAAAAATACATACAGGGGGAGGCCCTTTTGAATATCTCATTACCATCCATGATTATCAATATGAATATATAGTAAGTTACGAGAACAATTTTCTTTATCTAAACTTAACATTTTCTTGCAACATTTATATTCTCTCATATGAACTTACAGAACGTGTTTCAAATAAGTCACTTGCATGACATTTAGAATCTCTGTGGTTAGAGTTAAGTGAGAAGTTTTCCACTCCCTTCCTAGATTATGTCCCTCTTGTTCTTCTCATGGGAAACATTATCTAGTTGGGTAGACACTCTTTAAGTTACTTTATTATTGTTTGGTATTTTATAAATATAGTAGCTTCTAAATAACAACTGCATCTGCCCCCTTATTCAAGTCATGTTTCAACAAAAGGAGTTACTTATCTCTTTACTATCTTCCTAAATACACTAAAAACATGTCTGTGGTGATGCAAAATTATGGGTTATAGGACCCTCTCTTACTTCATGTCGAACTTGAGCCTCTGTTTTTTAATATATTCCTTTCCTAAGTTTCTGTTATAGAGATGTAGCCTTATGTAAATAATAAACCCATTCATTATTTTAAGGGTCATTATTTATCTTATGTACATAGAATTAAGTCACCATATATATATATAATGTCATTCCCAATTTTCCACTTGGCCTTTACACCCCTCATTAATCTCAACATTTAATTCAAACATCATTTGAGTCTTCTCAGAGTTCTTTAAGAGCAAAAATGCTCAATAATATATATCTCTTGAATATAGAAACTTAACATCAATTAATCTTGTTTATTTAAAATATTGACTAAATATAAGTTGAATATATTTTATATTTAAAAATACCGACATTTTGGGAAATGTTGTTATCAAATCTCTATTATCACTATCTCTCTTCTTACATGCAATTCTCCATAAATTGGAAAGTTTGCATTGCATATGATTTGTACTAGCACATCTAATTTAAACCTATCCTACCTATTAATTATGTTGCTATATTTCCTTTAAAAACTCATTTAATTTGATATCCACTTCACTAAATTTTCCTTTTTCACCTTTGATGGCAATCTTGATAATGACAAATCAACGTAAAATTCTATTAGAAATATTTCCATGGAAAAACTTGCTTATAACTTTCAATTTAATACTACGATTCAACAAAATTTGAAGTAGGTCGAACTTTAATAAATTCATTTGTTTTACAATTTTTTTTTGCTTCTATTTCAGTTACTAGGAGTTTTAATATGAGCTTAGAGGCAATCCATGCATTGGAATATAGGTTGACATCCCATTTTTGCAACCAAAATTTTATATTGCAATCTTTTTGGGTATGTTGCAGTTGTTGAGTTTTTCAATATAAAGTTTAGAGGCACTTTATACATTGGATAGTTTGGTATTTTCAAGTGAGATTTACCATTTTGGTGACTATAATTGATTTTTTACAAAATTCTCGAATTCCCTTTGTTTAGCAATCTCTTTCTATGAGAGAAACACATTTACTTTGATGTTCCATATGAGAATACATATATCATTGTCATTTCTTAATTTATTAAACACTTATTTATAAGTTTTGGGCATCACACAATTGGAAGTGAAGTTATAGCTTAAGGTAGGCTTGTAGATCTACTCGTTAAAGTTCTCTACAATAATGACCTCTAGAATGATGCCCTCATTGGAAGGCTCGCAAGTTGGTCACACAACTTTTGCTAATGATGCAACATATCCATTATGTAGACCTAACTTTTGCTAACGATGTAACTTTCACTAATAATGCTTTTGGTTCTTGCATTATAGTAGTCCTTTTAATTCCAACCCCTTCCTAAACATCTATGGGGGAATTATATCCATCTGATTAGACATGAAGCTATACATGCTTACTCACATTTGTGTTTCTAGCATTGCCTGAAGTTTTTGTATGTAAAATAGATATATATCCTTGAATATCATTTAGAAATTCCACATCCTTCTCTGTTGTGGTTACTCTAGTTGTCTTTTTATCTTATTTTCCCTTTAAATCCACAATAATTCTAATCAATGTGGGTATATGCATAGGCTTCCATTCCTTTCCATCACATCTACTATTTGAATCAACAACAAAGGCTATTGCATCAAATTATTTTTCATCATTTGCATTTGAATCAACTTCACTTACACTTGCTATTATACAAATTTAACTTCTTTACCTCTGTGATTATAATTCATGTTGCTATTTTATCAACTTTGTTTTTTATTGTGCATATATATATATAGATATAATCAACTTTGTTTTCTATCACATGTGTGTGTACGTGTGCGTGCGCTTTGACTAAAAGTTTAGTAGGAAATGTCTTAAAACTAATGATGATAATCTAAACATATATACATGGGTTAAAAGCCCATATTATGTGGTTTAATAAAATAGTTTTATTGTATACTTTTGCGTATTCTTTTTTTTTGTAAACTTGGTTATCTAAACAAAGCATACCTCAAACAATTTTTGGTTGTGGTTTGCCACTAGGGAAACCAATCCAACGACGAAAAAATAAGTCTTTTCTCTAAAACAGTAGATAGAAATCATAGAAACTATAATTGAACAATGTGTCTATATACATGAGCGTAATAACATGTGAGCATATAAATTTTGCCACTACAAAATTCTAGCTACGCTACCTATGACATGTGATAGATATAGGCATTTGAAACCAGAAAGAACCACTACTGTTGGCCATATAAGGAACCATAGAGTTGACTAAGCTAGGGTTGACAAATCGATCAGTGGCGTCGGGGTAGCAGGAGAGGTAGGTCCATGACCCTTGGAAAGCATGGCTTCATTTCTTGTTAGCCTTATTGCCATATCCCTATGTTCAAGAGACATTTGTCGATTCTCTACATAAGTAATGTTGAGCTAAAAATAAATCTTACTTTTGTTGTCCTCTTTTTCCTCAAGTGCCTTGCCAATGAGTGTTTTCATGTGCTAGGAGAATTCTATTGTGCATAAGTACTGATTTTGTTGGCCATATGTGTGGCTTGGATTTGGGATCCATTTGGTAGCTTTAGGTAAGAATATCCTCATCTATGTGAGCATTCCTTTCATGCATGACTTCAACAATGTCCTAATTTAGTGCGTAGTGTATATATTCGGGTGCGTTATCATGGTATGTTCCTGTTGCTGGTTGTGCTCGAAAATAGACACAAGAAATAGCCTCGCCCTTGCTAGCTGAGCCATGCCAGCTTCACATTTGCTAGTGAGGCATGATGGGTAAGTGAAGAAGATGGAGGACTATGTAGATGGTGGTAAGATGACTCAAAGAGGGACCAATTTCAGTTGTACAACTTTGGGGGAGAAGGGGGTGCACCGCTAAGAGAGGAACTACCGCAATAAGGGGAGAAACAAACCACAAACAATAAAAGTGATAGCCAAATGAGGGGCTTTTGGTGAGGAACAGAGGGGCTCGACAAATAGATGGTCTCTGATAACAAGAACCAAATTGCGATGAGGTCGGAATAGTGAGTGTTCAAGCCAGACATACCTCAAAGGAGCTCCAAACACCATGTATAGGATGATAAGACAAGAAGGAAAACACAAATTACTTAAATCTAGAGGAGTAACAATGCGTTTATCTTGACCTAATATGCCAATTAACAAACCATTGATATATAGAGAAAACCATAAGATAAGAAAATGGAGGAGCACTTGACTCCGAACGTAGTTGTGGTTAAGCGAACACTGAAGTTGAGAGTTGGTTGGGGTTGGTAATTTATTATGCTTGGGAGCCTCCTCCCTTTACCAACTGATAGTTTGTCATGTGATGAGAGAATTGACTCAGACCCTTTGGCTCAAAGGTGATGGTAAGCCTGTCAATGGATTTGGTCTCAGGGTAAGTCAGGTTAGCAGGACCTGGACCTTACCCTTTCTTCAAAACGGAAACTACGTAGAGTAGCATGGATAGTAGGAGCAGGCTAGCAAGTTGCCCTCGTTGCATCTTCAACCCAACATGAAGCATGTACAAAGTAGAGTCACTCGCTGTGAAGATCTCCATAATGAACAACCTCTTCTTAAGCACATTGAATAGTGCGTTGGAGGATGCATGTACCATCCTTGCTTGCGATTTTAGTGTCAAGTGTTAGGTGGAGAGTAGGATGGCTATGCTTCCCCCCTTGAAGGAGCGAGATGATGATAGAGGGCCTATCCCCCTTCTAAACTCGTACGCTTCGCTGAGTTCTCACCCCGATTGGGGATGTATACTTTTGCATATTCACCATGTAATATATGCTACTTTTTAAATCAAATCTATATTGAACAATAAAGCAATGCCCAATAATCACAAATTTACAAAAGACACAAACATTACATTTGTTATAACATTTCTTTATGGATTGAATTTTCATCATTATTATTCAGGATATCTTATTGTATCTTGCATAAAGTGCGAATTTCTAAATTTTAATAGATTGATTGATTTCTCTACTATTTTCTATGTAAACATAAGATAAGTAGAGACTTAACTTAACTAACATATAATTGTTTTTTTCAATTTCAATTTTTTATTAATTATTTTTTAAAGTGTAATTTTTTTGTAATAAAAATTATAACATTTAAAAATTCATAATCAATTTTCTTAATTTATGTTAGTGTTAAGGAATCTTGATATCTAATTAAAATAGTATAATAATTAAACTTATATAGATTTTTTATAATTTCTATCATTTTTCAAAATAATTAGTTATAACACTAAATATAAATAAATAAAGATAGTATAACTATAATAAAAATATAAAATACATTTAATGATAATATATTTAATAATATAAAATAAAAATATAAAAAAAAATGTAAGTAAAAAACTAATAATTAATTTATTTTAATTTACTATATATCAAAAATATATGTAAAAATCTATAATTTAAGAATTTAATATAAATTATTTACCTACCAAATAATATATAATTGACTTAATCATTGAATACTATAAATATTATATAATTGACTTAATCATTGAATATCATAAATAAGATACAATCCGATAACTCTAGAATATTTTATAATAAATGTTCATAACAATTCCACAAAAGAATTACAATCAACTTCATTAATGATACAAACAAGATACATTCCCATAAATCTAAAGTGTTTTTATGAAAAATGGACATAACAACTGAAACTTTGTTGGAAAACTTAAATTATTTTAAATATAACAAAAAATATGTTGACTTATTTTTTTAATTTATAATAATTACACAAATATAGCTGAACATCTCAAGCACTCTACATATTTCCATACAGGACCAGGATTTTATTATTTTGATGGCGCTTTTAGTGTCATCAATTCTTTGATCTCTGTATGCGAAGCCTTTCCCTTCACGTGGACAAGCAGTCCCTCGCAAATCAATGTAGAGCGGTGACAAAGTTCTTGACCTTCCAAGCAAATTTAGCAAAGTTTTGTGACCCTGAAATTCGTAAACTAAATTTGACAATGCGGAGAAACATACGATTCACCCCGTAATCATCGGGATCCAACAAATAATAATATAAAAGAAACGCTGGTGGGACGGGGGAGTTGGTTTCTTTTGACTGAATAGCTCGTAAAAGCTCGGGTCATGGGTCATAACACCGCAACGAGCGCAGCTGACTGCAGATCAAGGACTGTGATAAAATGGTGTGTTGGCTGGATTTTACTTTACAGTAGAAAGATCAATATCTGCCTGTAATGTCATGCCTCGCGTGCTCGAAACTCTGGACGTTTAAAAATTTCGGAGATCGTGTAACTTGAAGCCAAGGTCCGGCGTTCGAAACCCTTGGAAATGTACAATGACTTTTCGCCCGTCGGCTCCTGCGATGAAATCGAAAGATTAAGTTAAAGGATGAATTTATTGAGTTAAATGTGGAGAATGTCAGTCTGGACTCAGCTTGACAGGGAAATTTAGGCAGATTGTAGCGCGGCAGACCCATGGCTCTACTCACCTGGCTCTGCTTGGCTGGTCTTTACTCTGCGGTCCATGGCCAGTACTTATATGGTAGAGATTTGCAGACATTTATGTTTTGTTATTGATTTTTATAGATTCTTTGATGTTCAATTTCAAGATATATGAGTGGAATTTGAACAAAAGATGAAAAATTGGAACTATGAAAATGCACATTCGCTGCTTCTGAACAGTGATGTATGTTTTTCTCTGCATCTTTGTTTAAAAATATATATATTTTTTTCTTTTTTTGCCTCACAGGAAATGCTTAATTGGTATAGTTTTACCAATAAATGGTGGAAAATCCCTGATGGATTGAAGGAAACACAGCTTTAATTCGTAGAATTTGAGATAAAATACTAGAATAGCTGATCCAAAAAAGAGTAAAGGAAGAGAAACAGATCTTTGATCCAAATAGTACTTAGAAAATATTAATGATCAGATCTAAACTCGGATAATGGTAATATAGCCATATTTCCAGTCGCATTGCCTTTCAGCGAGGTTACTATTCCTCATTGGCTTACATATTTCTTAGGCATTTCCTTTCATAGTCTTCCCATGTCACTGGATTCACGGGTATGAGCATAACCGTGAGCGGGCAACCCGCAAAGATAAAAAAATTCACCAGCAACCGGTGTAGACCTCCCAAGCCGCTTTCAGAGCCTGGGTGCCTTATAAGCACGGATTTATATTTGAGCCTTAACCTTCACCAGTTCAAAATCGAAATTTTGGTAGCACTGTAAACATGTATCTCTTGGTGTCTTCAGCATGTCACGGTCAGTTGCTTCCAGAACTACATGTCGTAACTGAAGCTCTAGTGACAATACCGGAATAACATGTCTCAGCTATTTGGCATATTGTTCTTTGGATAATACTTCACTGTATGAGTCATTTAGCTTTACGTTACTAAGATACTAGTCCATCGGATGAAGTGGTTTGGAGTTTATTACCAGGGTTTATTTTAGCTTCATCAACTTTGGTAGTACACCTCTGTTTACCAAAATTCTCGAAGTAAAACTAGTTGTTGTGGCTTCTGGGGGCAAATCTTAAAGCAAGGTCCTTCTTATTACAGAAATTGGATTGCTGATGCTGGTTATTTAGAATCAAATTTCAGATTTTTTTTTTTTTAATTTTTCACATAACTAAATAATACATTGTCATTGAGGTTCACTATCACTCAATGAAAGCTACCTTGTGTTTTAACTTTTTATTAATGACTGTATCTGTAACACCGTTTTTTCTTTAAGTAAAGGGACTATATTTTCACCATCTAGAGTATAAACTATATACGTAGCACATTCTCATCAGGA